>SNQJ01S0008344.1:0-29645 GCA_010110895.2 Picea sitchensis | reverse complement strand
ATAGTGGCTTCAGTAAGATGTAACATGGTTCAAATGGCTAACAATATACTGTCAGTTGTCATGATTGTGTTACAGTTGATCTTGATGAGACAGGTGCACAGGATAGAGTTCAGTGACAGAGGACAAGTCGGGTGGCCTATCCCGAGCTTGTTGAGTGGTCAGTAACCTTTTGGGGACCAAAAGGTCTTTTAGTGGGGAGGTGTGATCTAGAATCGGATCCAGGAGCCTGACAGGGCTCAAAAAGGCTCAAAATTGAAAGTGCTCAGAATCCGATGAAACCAGTGCCATTGCGTCCGTCTCATCTTCCTGATTCCAGCCTTATATTTACTTCGTCAAACGGGCTCCGTATGCGAAAGATATGGCATTCTGTTTGAAAACCCAAACAGGCAAAAAAAATGGGTGATTGTACAATCTGTACAGTGCCACGTGGCAGGCTAACTGTACAGGTTGTACAGCCATACAGCTGATGTGGTAGCTCCTAGAGAAGACACATGATAGCTCATGGTGATGACATGTGGCAGGTGATGGGGCATACAATAGGTACAGTTGGACCAGTCAGAGGGTGACACATGTCACCACTGTAAGGGTGACACATGGCACACGCTGACATGGAAGACACAGTGGCATGCTGACAAGGCAGTGATGTGGAAATACAGTTGCTGACTGGGTAGACACCTCGGTAGACAGGTGGTTCAATCCTATGTTGACAAGTGGCAGTGTCTGATTGGTTGTTGAGGTGCCACGCGGCCCAGTCATGGGCTGCCATGTGGCACCCTCTGGTTGGCTCTCCGGTGTTGTGTAAAATTTTGGGGTCTCCACCGAAGTCGAACCCTCGACCTCCACTGGGCTATGGACTGGCAGGACTGGGCTAACCACCCGCTCCACTGTTAGTTCTTAACTATCATATGGCAAAAAATGTATTTAAGTTTGGTTAAAACTTTAATTGGAGGCGGAAAGGGCTGGGGCTTAGTCCCAGTCCATGGTTTCGACCATGGTCGTGTAACACCCATACACTCGAGGGCAGGAGCACCAGATGCATGGGAGTACTAGATAGGGGCTAGCCCTGGGACCCCACGCCACCATGTAACCACCTCCACTTTTGGCGCATACGACCAGGGCTATAGCCAACAGTTGGGGCGCATATTTAGGACACGGTCCTATGTTAAGTTAACACATGACCACAGAGTTTGGGAAAGGAGCCAGCGCACAGCCCTTTGGGCTGGCGCTTGGCCACATGTCTATACATATGACCAAGTTTAGGGGCACGCACCGGACAAAGGGGGCTTATACCCAAATATTTGCAAATGTGGGTTTTTATGCTATGTTTTTGGATTTTTTATGATTTTTATGCCTGTAATTAATGGATCTTAGCCATTTTTGGGAGATATTGGGCATTTTTGGAGGCCAAATTTTGGGAGGAAGTTGGGGATGGATAACCAACTTCAGATCTATAAAAAATCAGGCCTGTTTGAGGCCATGGAGGACAGTCAGAGCAGATTTACATTGAAGGGAAGCCAAGCCAAAGCCATTTTTATGCAGGGAAGCTGTTGAGGAGCAGACGCTTGCGGGACATTTCTGGGAGCTCCGGTCATTTTTTGCGTGCTGTTTCTTTTGCTGGGTTCTAGAGATCTGGGTTCATCTAGGTTCTAGAGATCTGGGTTCATCCTTCTCCCTTTTTCTAGTTCTGATGTTTAGCCTGTAGAACTCCTTTGTGTACTCCTTAACGATCATACCCTTCTGTGTCAAGTTCTGCAACTTCCTGAACAGATTGATCTGATAATCTTTGGGCATGAACTTAGCCTTCAAATTGGCTACCATTCTGTCCCAATTCTTTATCTTTTGTTTACCTTTGCTTCTCCTCTCAGCCTGCAGTTCATCCCACCACAGTGTTGCATGTCCTTTTAGCCTAGTGACAGCATGTTTCACCCTTTTCTCTTCAACTACCTATTCATAGTCAAAATGTTTGTCCATGGATCGTACCCAATCCAGCAGCTCTTCAGCATCTAAATTTCCTTCATACATTGGGACCTCTATCTTAGCTCTGGCTCCCAATCTAACAACTTCTCTCAGTAAGCATTCTTCAGCAACATCCTCTCCTGCAACCTCTTCGACTTCTACTTCTTCACTCTCTACATCGTTGATGTCTCTAGCATCAGGTGCTCATCTCTGCATTGCCTCCATCGCCTCTAATCTTGCACGAGTTTCTCACATTTCCCTTTCTACAGCCTGATTGGCTAAAGGTGGTTCCACTCGTCTCCTCGGTGGCATTGTGTTGACTGTCTGTCACACACAGAGTACAACTTTGAGTTCATTTTTCTCTTCTCCTTTACATGTTGTCCATAAGAAAAACTTCGGCTATGATACCACTTGATGCAGACCCCTTTCTCTCCTAAGGGTTTTGTGCCCTCCTGGTCAGGATATTTGATTCTGGAGTTGAACAACTCTCTGAAAACCTTGTTGGTCTCGCTCTATGTTAAACATAGGTCCTCTCTGCTCCCTGCACAGGCTTCATGATACCTGCGACCTTCCCTTTCGCGTTCTACCAAATCTCAGAGTCGGTGTTACCAGATTTTCTCTTGGCCCCTCCTCGGATGTGACCTTGGGTGAAGACCTCACACCTATGCATGATTGTGGGTGCACTCTACGTGTCTTTTCTCTAAAACCATGGTCTCAATTGCGGCCCGCCCTCAATATCATAAAGATTGAGAACTTCCTATCCCTACAATGCGAGATGATCATCGATATCACGATCTTGACGGTGCTTTCAAATGGACGACTGAGATCTATTTCTTGGAATCAATGATCTGGATATCCCTCTCTCCAATCAACGGTTGTGGTCAATTCAGAATTCCAGACTTCAAAATTCTCAAATCTCAAACCTTGGTTTCCTTTGCAGAGCAATATTCCAAAGCAGAAGATTTGCTGACTCCTGTCCCTTTCAATCAACGGTTGTGATCTCTGTGAGTCTCCAGACCTCGGGGTTTTGAAATCTCAACCCTGCTTTCTTCTGTACTTCAATTTCCCAAAGATGACGATCTGCGGACACCTGTCCTATTCAATCAATGGTCATGCCTTCACTTCGGGTGTTTTACCTTTCAACTCTGAAAAAATGGCACTGTGGCCCTAATCTCGATCAACAGTCAATATCTCCTTCAGATCTTTCGACTCCAGAGATTTCAAATCTCAGACTTCACTCTTTCTCCCGAATGGATTTTATCCGGAGACTGTAATCTATTGATGCATGTCCTCTTGATATGACGATCCAGGATTACTTCGAGTCTTTACCTGGAGCTCTCGGATTTACTCCACCTCTTCACTGATCTGATGGTCAAGAATTACTTCGGGTCTTTACCCGGAGCTCACAGATCTACACCATGTCTCCTCTAGATCTGATGGTCCAGATTCACTTTGGGACTTCGGGTCTTCGGGTTTCAGAAATCTCAATTCTCAAACCGAAACCCCACTACAAAATTCTCGGAGCTCTCGATCTGCTGACAAGTGTCCAATTACAGATCGACAGCTCTTGGATCTTCAGCTCTTCAGGCTTCGGGTGTTTCAACGTTTCACCTTTGCCTTCCTCTAGATCTCACGACCCGTCGACATGTCCCCTCTGGATCTAACGTTCCAGATTCACTTCAGCTCTCTGGCTCTTCGCGCTTCAGAAATCTCAAGTTTCAAACTTGCTTCCTCCTTAGCTCACGATATCTGACAACTCATATCCACTTGATCGATCTGAAGCCTGAGATTCACTTCGGACAATCTGATGGCTCAGGTTTGCTTCGAATGATCGAATGACTAAGATTTCACTTTGGCTTTCCGGCTCTTCGGGCTTCAGATATCTCAAGTCTCAAACCTTGATGATTTCTCCCTCCTGTGTGTGTGATGTGTTAAATCTCGTGCACCCTGTTCTGATCAGATGGTTGTTGATCTCTTACGTTGTGATCCAACGAACACTTTTGCTCCTCCTCCTGATCTTCTGATATCTTCTAACTTAGAAAGTTTTCTAAGTCTTCAAAGGACTCAACCTTTGTGCCTCCTGCGGGTCTGACTCTCAGAACTCGAATACACTTTTGAAAAGTGTTATCCCTCCTGAGCTTGGTCTTGTGAAGACTACGACTTCCCACGCACTCCTTGCATTTCATGGATTTCGATAACTCAGATTCGAAGTGTTTCCCGAAGAGAAATTCCTCTCACCCCCCCTGGCATTCTCCTTTCACTCAATGCACACCTTGCAGAGCTTCTCCTTACAGAGTGTTCAGCAACTCTGTCTCTCCCTCTCTCTGAACTCAACACATAGTTCTTCCCATGCACTCCTTGCACTTCTGTAGTGTAAATCCAATGGTATCCCTCCTGAACTTCTGAGAGGTTAACTCAACTCTGTCACGCACTCCTTGCGGACTACGTGCACTCCTTGCACTCGAAACTCTCCTGAGAGAAACAATTGAAACTTATACTAAAAAAATATCGTAGCTTCCTTGCATTCATTTGCAAAAACAATAGGAAATTTGCGAAGCAATAACAAAACAATAGGAAATTTGCAAGCAATAACAACATCCACACACATTGGATCAATTTTCCTCTATTTTATTCATTCAAAATAAAAATAGTTACAGCTTTAATCAAACAACAACTACAAACTCAGAAATCTCCTACTAACTTGCATCTAGCCTCATTTGTGTGTACAAAACCTCTATTTATCTCAGAGGGTTCTTAGGGTTCCCCCTGACTACTTGTCTATTCCAAAACCTAACCTAACAATTATCTTAGTTCGGTCATATTCTAGAGCAGGAGTGGAAACTCCCACTTCGCTAGCGATCCTTCAAGCATGCTTCAAAATATTTTCCAGCACTAAGTTCAAACATGCTTCAAAATATTCACCGAGACTGCCAACATTGAGATTCTAAAAAGATTCCCATCCGTTGATTGGTCCTGCTCCACGTGCTCGCTAACCATGCTCCTACATCATACTTCCCTTGATAAAAATTCATGGACTCATGTCCATGAGCTCCTGCACCGACTTTCCATGCTTCTAGATGTCAGCTTCATTTTCTTAACTGGCATCTTCTATTGGGTGTCCCTTCCACTTGACCATATATCAAAAATAGGTCTTCCTCTTGGTCCTTTTGCCAATCCTCGGATCAACGATCTTCTCCATCTGTGGTTTTTCTGCTATAGGCATTTGTTTTTCCCACTGAATCTTCTCTTGATCTTTTGATCCCTTTGTGTCATATTTCTTGTAAGGATACAGGTCAAAAACGTTGAATATGGGTGATATGCCCACATCATCTGGCAGCTCAATCTCATAGGCGTTTGCATCAAACTTCCTCAAGATCTTACATGGTCCTATATTCTTCATCTTCAACTTGTTATATGTTCCCCTAGGGAACCTTTCTTTCCTGAGATGTGCCAGAACCTAATCTCCTACTTCAAATTGAAGTTCCTTGCGATGTTGATCATCTTTGTGCTTGTACTCTTAGTTAGAACTCTGCAACTGGACTCGGATTTGGCTATGGAGCTTCTACATTTCTGCAGCAAAATCTTTTGATGTAGCGCTCTTGATCTCACTCTGTTCCAAGTCTCTCAACTCAGATACTCCCCTAGGTTGCATTCCATACAATATTTCGAATGGGCTCTTTCCAGTGCTCCTGTTTGGTGATTCATTGTATGCAAATTCTTCTTGTGGAAGAATCGGATCCCACTGATTATGGTGCTCAGTGGCCAGACTCCTCAATAAGTTTCCCAAACTTTTGTTTACCACCTCATTATACCCATCTTTCTGAGGGTGATAAGCTGAGATGAAGGGAAAATTTGTCCCCAACTTATTCCATAGTGTTCTCCAAAAGTGACCAGCAAATTTTGTGTCTCTGTCCGAGACAATGCTTCTGGGTAGGCCGTGAAGTCTCACAACTTCCTTGAAAAATAGTGTTGCATCACTGGTCTTCTAGCATGGGAAAAAGTGTTCCATATTTGAAAATCTATCCACTACCACAAATATGAAATCAAATCCTCTTTCTGTTCTTGGTAGTCCCAACAAAAAATCCATGCTTATTGCATCCCAAGGCCTCTCTGGTATTGGCAATGGTTGATACAATCTAGTGTTCTATCTTTTTCCATTTGCATGTTGGTAGATTCTACATCTTTTCACAAACTTTATCACTTATTTTCTCATACATAGCCAATAGTATGAACTACTCAATTGTGAAAATGTTTTATCATGGTTGAAATGTCCAACCAATCCTCCACTATGCTTTTCCTTCAAACGTTTATCCCTCATTGAGCATTTTGGTATGCACTAATGATTGCCTTTGAACAAAAATCCCTCTTGAATGATATAATCTGTCCATTGGCTTCTGTCTCCCGACACGGGATTTGCACATGCTTCGTATGCTTCCTTGAAATCTGTATCATCACAATACATGTCCTTAAGGTGTTCAACCCCCAAGGTCTTCACCTGAAATTCCTGCAAAATCAAACATCTCCTGCTTAATGCAACAGCAACTTTTTTATCATTCCCAGCAATATGTTTTATGACAAAAGTAAAATTATGCATAAACTCAACCCATTTTACATGCCTCTGGTTCAATTTTTCCTGTCTGGTTATGAATTGTAAAGCCTAGTTATCGCTATACAAGACAAATTCTTGTGGGACAAGGTAATGTCTCCATTTCTTCAAGGCTTGAATTATTGAAAAAAAAAAAACTTATCATATGTGGAGTATTTTCTCTTGATCTCATTCAGTTTCTCACTGAAATAGGCAACAGGTCTATCATCCTGACTCAAAACTGCTCCAATTGCAACTCCACTTGCATCACATCTCACCTGAAATGTCTTTTCAAAATTTGGCAAGACCAGGATTGGTCATTTTGTTATTTTCTCCTTCAGTATATTGAAGCTCCTCTCAGCCTCCTCTGTCCATTTAAAATACTTGTGCTTCTCCTTCATTGTATCTATCATTGGTGCACAAATTCCAGTAAAGTCTTTTATGAACTTCTTATAGAATCTTGCTAATCCATGGAATCTCCTTACCTCAAACATACTCATTGGTGACGACCATTCTTTGATTGCTTTCACCTTCTATGGATCCATCTTCAAGTCATTTGAAGAGATCACAAAACCTAAGTAAATTATTTGTGTCTTCATAAAAGATGACTTCTTCATATTTATCAACAGCTTCTCCTGTTGTAGTCTCCTCATCACTAGTGTCAGGTGCCTCAAATGCTCCTCTTTAGTCCTGCTAAAGATCAGTATATCATCCAAATATACAACCACACACTTGCCTATGAAATCTTTTAGTATTTCATTCATCAACCTCATAAAAGTACTCGAGGCATTTGTTAATCAAAATGTCATAACAAGCCACTCATACAAACCTTCATTTTTCTTAAAGGTTGTTTTCCACTCATCACCTTCTCTCATTCTAATCTGGTGATACCCACTTTTTAAATCTATTTTAGAAAATAAATTTGCTCCACTTAAATAGTCCATTAAATCATTCATTCTTGGTAAAGGAAATCTATACCTAATGATGATCTTGTTAATGGCTCTTGAGTCTGTACACATTCTCCTTCCTCCATTCTTATTTGGACTCAACACAATTGGTACTGCGCATGGACTCAAGCTCTCTCTCACCAAACCCTTGTCTAACAATTCTTGGACTTGGTTCTTCACTTCCTCATTCTCTCGAGGTGTCAATCTGTATGTTACTTTGTTTGGCAGACTTGCTCCTGGTATCAAGTCAATATGGTGGTAGATACTTCTGATGGGTGGAAACGAGTTAGGCAGCTCATCCACCATTATGTCAGCAAAATTATCCAACAATTCTTGAACTTCTTGAGGAAAATCATCCATGGAATTACTTGTAAGAATAACTCTAGGTTTCCTCACCACAGTGAACTGCATCTCCTGTTCTTTCTTGAGTTCTTTCAAGAGTTTCTTTCCTCTCATGAGAAGTATGCTTGTGTTGGCTTCCTCTTTTGCTTTCTTCTCCTCTATTGGCAGCAACATGTGTGTTCTACTATTCTTATACAAGGTGTATGTATTCTTCCTCCCATCATGAATGATATTCCTGTCAAACTTCCATGGTCTTCCCAACAAAATATGGCATACATCCATGGGAATTACATCACATAGAATTTCATATCTATATCCTCCTATTTTAAATTTCACCAAGCATTGTTTAGTAACCATTACTTTGTGTCCTTTCTGCAACCATGAGACTTTGTATGGCCTCGGATGTGTAGTTGTATCCAGCTCCAATTTCTCCATCATCTCTGTGGATACTAAGTTATCAGTGCTCCCACTGTCAATTATCACCTTGCATACTCTGTCTTTAGTCTTGCAAGCTATCCTGAAGAGATTGTTCCTCTGCATTGTATTTTCAACTTATGCCTCTAGTTTTAAGAGAACCTTTCTCAACATTAGGGATGTTCTATCCTCTGCAAATTTTGCTTCAAAAACTCTTCTCTGTGCTTTTGAGATGTGAGCTTCACCTCCTCCTTCTTTGTTTTTCTCTATACACTCCCAAGACATGTGCCATGTTTTTCCACAAGCATAGCATATTACTTCTCCTCCTCTGCTTCTTCCTCTTCCTCTAGAAGAACTTCTTCCGCCACCCTATCTTCCTCGGGAACTTCCTCCTCTTTCCAAGTGACTACATGGTTTCTAAGTCTCATCCTTAGACTTATGTGCTTTGTCATGGGTAACTCCCTTGATTTTGTTTGGGGTTGGGCTTTTACCTCTTCCTCATTGGATTTTTTTTTTGGCCAATTCTCCTCTGCCTTCAGTGAAAAATGATAAGCATCCTCCACCATCCTTACTGACATCATGTATATTTCATCATAGATTTCATTCCTCATGCCATTTATATATATGGCAACTTTTTCTTCATCCTTCTCCCTTTGTCCAGTTCTAATGTTCAGCTTGTAGAACTCCTCTATGTACTCTTTAACTGTCATACCCTTCTATCTCAGGTTCTGCAACTTCCTGAATAGATAGATCTAATAATATTTTGGCATGAACTTAGCCTTCAGCTTGGCTACCATTATGTCCCAATTATTTATCTTTTGTTTGCCTTTGCTTCTCCTCTCAGCCTGCAGTTCATCCCACCACAGTTTTGCATGTCCTTTTAGCCTAGTGACAACATGTTTCACCCTTTTCTCTTCATCGACCTCTTCATAGTCGAAATGTTTGTCCATGGATTTTACCCAATCCAACAGCTCTTCAGCATATAAATTGCCTTCATACATTGGGACCTCTATCTTGGCTCTGACTCCCAATATAACAACTGCTCTCAGAAAGCGTTCTTCGGCAACATCCTCTCCTGCAGCCTCTTCAGCTTAAATTTCTTCACTTTCTATGTCGTTGATCTCTCCAACATCAGGTGCTCGTCTCTGCGCTCCCTCCATAGCCTATAATCTTGCATGAAATTCTTGCATTTCCCTTTCTACAGCCCGATTGGCTAAAGGTGGTTCCACTCGTCTCCTCGATGGCATCGTGTTGACTGGCTATCACACAAAGAGTACAAATTCAAGTTCTTTTATCTCTTCTCCTTTACATGTTCTCTGTAAGAAAAACTTTGGCTATGATACCACTTGATGCAGACCCCCTTCTCTCCTAAGGGTTTCATGCCCTCCTAGTCAGGATCTTTGATTCTGGAGTCGAACAACTCTTTGAAAACCTTGTTGGTCTCACTCTATGTTAAACACAGGTCCTCTCTGCTCCCTGCGCAGGCTTCATGATACCCCCGACCTTCCCTTTCGCATTCTGCCAAATCTCAAAGTTGGCATCAGTGCCTTTTCTCTCGGCCCCTCCTCAAATGTGACCATCGGCAAAGAAATAACGCCTATGCGCAATTGTGGGTGCACTCAAGAGTGGTTTGGGGTCAAACTGTATTTCGCCCCGCAATTCACTATGAGCCTCCACATGTCTTTTCTCTAAAATCGTGGTCTCTATTGTGGCCCGCCATAAATATTGTAAAGATCGATCACTTCCTATCCCCGCAAAGCGAGATGACCATCGATCTCATGATCTTGACGGTGCTCTCAAATGAATGATAGAGATCTATTTCTTGGAATCAACGGTCTGGATCTCCCTCTCCCTGATCGACGGTTGTGGTCGATTCGGAATTCCAAACTTCGGAATTCTCGAATCTGAAACCTCGGTTCCTTTGCAGAGAAATATTCTAGAGTAGAAGATTTGCTGACACATGTCCCTTTAAATCAATGGTTGTGATCTCTGTAGGTCTCTGGACTTGAGGGTTTTGAAATCTCAACACTGCTTTCTTTCGTACTTCAATTTCCCAGAGCTGACAATCTGTAGACACCCGTCCTGTTAAATCAATGGTCCTATTATCACTTAGGGTGTTTGACCTTTCAACTCAGAACAATGGACCTGTGGCTCTCCTCTCGATCAATATTCGATATCTCCTTCGGGTCTCTGGACTCCGGAGATTTCAAATCTCAAACTTCACTCTTTCTCCCCACTAGTTTTTATCCGGAGACTGTAATCCACTGACGCGTCTCCTTTGGATCTGACGATCGAGATTTACTTATGCTCTTTACTCGGAGCTCTCAGATTTAGGCCACATCTTCACTGATCTTATGGTCAAGAAATACTTTTTGTCTTTACCCGGATCTCAGAGATATACGCCATGTCTCCTCTAGATCTGACAGTCCAGATTCACTTCAGGACTTCGGGTCTTCGGGTTTTGGCAATCTCATTTCTCAAACTGAAACCCCACTACAATTTTCCCATAGCTCGCATTCTGCTGACAAGTGTCCACTTACAGATCGACGGCTCTCAACTTTTCGGCTCTTCGGGCTTCAGGTGTTTCAATGTTTCACTTTTTCCTTCCTCTAGATCTCACGACCCGCTGACATGTCCCCTCTGGATCTAATGGTCCAAATTCGCTTCAGCTCTATGGCTCTTTGCGCTTCGAGAATCTCAAGTTTCAAACTTGCTTCATGATCGATCCGATATCTGACGACTCATATCCACTTAATCGATCTGACGCCTGAGGTTCACTTCGGACGATCTGACGGCTCAGGTCTGCTTCAGATGATCGAACGACTGAGATTTCACTTCGGCTTTCCAACTTTTTGGGCTTTAGAAATACCAAGTCTCAAAACTTGATGAGTTCTCCCTCATGTGTGTGTGAAGTGTTAAAGCTCGTGCATCTTGTTCTAATCAGACGGTTGTTGATCTCTTGCACTGTGATTCAATGGCCATTGTCGCTCCTCCTCCTAAGCTTCTGATCTCTTCTAACTTAGAAAGTTTTCTAAGTCTTCAAAGGACTCAACCTTTGCGCCTCCTGTGGGTCCGACTCTCAGAACTCGACTACACTTTTGAAAATTGTTATCCCTCCTGATCTTGGTCTTGTGAAGACTACGACTTTCCGTGCACTCCTTGCATTTCAGGGATTTTGATAACTCAGATTTGAAGTGTTTCTCGAAGACAAATTCCTCTCACCCCCCCTGGCATTCTCCTTTCACTCAATGCTCACCTTGCAGAGCTTCTCCTTATAGAGTGTTTAGCAACTCTGTCTCTCCCTCTCTCTGAACTCAACACATAGTTCTTCATGTGCACTCCTTGCACTTCTGTAGTGTAAATCCAATGGTATCCCTCATGATCTTTTGAGAGGTTAACTCAACTCTATCATGCACTCCTTGCGGACTATGTGCATTCCTTGCACTCGAAACTCTCCTGAGAGAAACAATTGAAACTTATACTAACATATCACAATTTCATACATTCATTTGCAGAAAAAGAAAAAAAACAACAACAACAACAGGAAATTTGCAAGCAATAACAACATCCACACACATTGGATCAATTTTCCTCTGTTGTAGTCATTCAAAATAAAAATGGTTACATCTTTAATCAAACAACAACTACAAACTCAGAAATCTCCTACTAACTTGCAGCTAGCCTCATTTGGGTGTAGAAAACCTCTATTTATCTCAGAGGGTTCTTAGGGTTCCCCGCGACTACTTGTCTATTGCAAAACCTAACCTAACGGTTATCTTAGTTCAGTCATATTCCATAGAAGGAGTGGAAACTCCCACTTCACTCATGATCATTCAAGCATTCTTCAAAATATTTCTCGACGTTGAGTTTAGACGTGCTTCAAAATTTTCGCCGAGACTGCCAGCGTTGAGATTCTAAAAATATTCCCATGCGCTAAGTGGTCCTGCTCTGCATGCTTGCTAACAATGCTTCTACATCATACTCCCCTTGACAAAAATTCATGGACTCTAGTCCATGAGCTCTTGCACTGACTTTCCATGCTTCTAGATGTCACCTTCATTTTCCCAGCTGGCATCTTCTATTGGGTGTCTCTTCCACTTGACCCGATATTCAAAATAGGTCCTCCTCCTGGTCTTTTTGTCAATCCTCTGATCAACGATCTTCTCCATCTGTGGTTTTTCTGCTATAGGCATTTGGTTTTCCCACTAAATCTTCTTTTGATCTTCTAATCCCTCTGTGTCATCTTTCTTATAAGGATACATGTCTGAAACATTGAATATGGGCGATATACCCACATCATCTGGCAGCTCAATCTCATAGGCGTTTGCATCAAACTTCCTCAAGATCTTACATGGTCCTATCTTCTTCATCTTTAAATTTTTATATGTTCTCCTAGGGAACCTTTCTTTCATGTGATGTGCTAGAACCTGATCTCCTACTTCAAATTGAATTTCCCTGTGATGTTGATCAACTCTATGCTTGTACTCTTCGTTAGAACTCTGCAACTGGCCTCTGATCTGGCTATGGATCTTCTACATTTCTGCAACAAAATATTCTTCTCCAACGCTCCTGATCTCACTATGTTCCAAGTCTCCCATCTCAGATACTCCCCTAGGTTGCATTCCATACAATATTTGGAATGGGCTCTTTCCAGTGCTCATGTTTGGTGAGTCATTGTATGCAAATTCTACTTGTGGCAGAATCTGATCCCACTGATTATGGTGCTCAGTGACCAGAATACTCAATAAGTTTCCCAAACCTCTGTTTACCACCTCAATCTTCCCATCTGTCTAAGGGTGATAAGCTGAGTTGAAGGAAAAATCTATCCCCAACTTCTTCCACAGTCTTCTCCAAAAGTGACCAACAAATTTTGTGTCTCTATCCGAGACAATGCTTCTAGGTAGGTCGTGAAGTCTCACAACTTCCTTCAAAAACAGATTTGCAACATGTGTTACATCACTGGTATTCTGGCATGGAATAAAGTGTGTCATCTTTGAAAATTTATCCACTACCACAAATATGGAATCAAATCCTCTTTTCATTCTTGGCAGTCCCAACACAAAATCCATGCTTATTGCATCTCAAGGCCTCTCTGGTATTGGCAATGGTTGATACAATCTAGTTTTCTATCTTTTTCCTTTTGCATGTTGGTAGATTCTACATCTATTCACAAACTTTATCACTTTTGTTCTCATACCTGGCCAATCGTATGAAATTCTCAACTGTGCAAATGTTTTATCATGGCCGAAATGTCCAGCCAATCCTCCACTATGCTTTTCCTTCAAAAGATTATCCCTCATTGAGCATTCTGTTATGCACAACTGATTACCTTTGAACAACAATCCCTCTTGAATCATATACTATGTCCACTGGCTTCTGTCTCCCAGCACAGGATTTGGTCATGCTTCATATGCTTCCTTGAAATCTGTATCATCACAATACATGTCCTTAAGGTGTTCAAACCCCAAGGTCTTCACCTGAAATTCCTGCAGAATCAAACATCTCATTCTTAATGCATCATTAACTTTGTTAGCATTCCCAACAATATGTTTTATGACAAAAGTAAAATTCTGCATAAACTCAACCCATCTTTCATGCCTCTCATTCAATTTTTCCTGTCTGGTTATGAATTGTAAAGCTTGGTTATCGCTATACAAGACAAATTCTTGTGGGACAAGGTAATGTCTCCATTTCTTCAAGGCTTGAATTATGGCATAAAAATCCTTATCATATGTGGAGTATTTTCTCTTGATCTCATTCAGTTTCTCACTGAAATAGGCAATAGGTCTATCATCCTGACTCAAAACTACTCCAATTGCAACTCCACTTGCATCACATCTCACCTTAAATGTCTTTTCAAAATTTGGCAAGACCAAAATTGGTTATTCTGTTATTTTCTCCTTCAGTGTATTGAAGCTCCTCTCAACCTCCTTTGTCCATTTAAAATACTTGTGCTTCTTCTTCATTGTATCCATCATTGGTGCACAAATTCCACTGAACTCTCTGATGAACTTCCTATAGAATCTTGCTAATCCATGGAAGCTCCTTACCTCAAACATACTCCTTGGTGACGGCCATTCTTTGATTGCTTTCACCTTCTCTGGATCCATCTTCATCTCATTTGAAGAGATCACAAAACCCAAGTAAATGAGTTATGTCTTCAAAACAGAGGACTTCTTCATATTTATCAACAGATTCTCCTATTGTAGTCTCCTCATCACTAGTGTCAGGTGCCTCAAATGCTCCTCTTTAGTCCTGCTAAAGATCAATATATCATCCAGATATACAACCACAAACTTGCCTATGAAATATTTCAGTATTTCATTCATCAACCTTATAAAATTACTCGGGGCATTTGTTAAGCCAAATGGAATAACAAGCCACTCATACAAACCTTCATTTGACTTAAAGGTTGTTTTCCACTCATCACCTTCTCTCATTCTAATTTGGTGATACCCACTTTTCAAATCTATTTTAGAAAAGAAATTTTCTCCACTTAAACAGTCCATTAAATCATCCATTCTTGGTAAAGGAAATCTATACTTGATGGTGATCTTGTTAATGGCTCTTAATTCTGTACACATTCTCCATACTCCATCCTTCTTTAGACTCAACACAGTTGCTACTACGCATGGACTCAAGCTCTCTCTGACCAAACCCTTGTCTAACAATTCTTGGACTTGGTTCTTCACTTCCTCATTCTCTCGAGGTGTCAATCTGTATGCTGCTTTGTTTGGCAGACTTGCTCCTAGTATCAAGTCAATATGGTGGATGATACTTCTGATGGGTGGAAACGAGTTAGGAAGCTCATCCACTACTATGTCAACAAAATTATCCAACAATTCCTAAACTTCTTCAGACAAATCATCCATTGAAGTACTTGTAAGGATAACTCTAGGTTTCCTCACCACAGCGAACCGCATCTCCTTTTCTTTCTTGAATTCTTTCAGGAGTACCTTCCCACTCATGAGAAGTATGCTTGTGTTGGCTTCCTCTTTCACTTTCTTCTCCTCTATTGGCAACAACATGTGTGCTCTACTATTCTTCTCCAAGGTGTATGTATTCTTCCTCCCATCATGAATGTCATTCCTATCAAACTGCAATGGTCTTCCCAACAAAATACAGCAAACATCCATGGGAATTACATCACATAGAATTTCATCTCTATATCCTCCTATTTTAAATTTAACCAAGCATTGTTTAGTAACTATTACCTGGTGTCATTTCTGCAACCATGAGACTTTGTAGGCCTCGAATGTGTAGTTGTCTCCAGCTCCAATTTCCCCACCATCTCTTTGGATACTAAGTTATCAGTGCTGCCACTATCAATTATCACCTTGCATACTCTGTCTTTAGTCTTGCAAGATTTCCTAAAGAGACTATTCCTCTGCACTGGATTTTCAATGTTTGCCTCTGGTTTTAAGAGAACCTTTCTCAACATCAGGGATGTTCGATCTTCTGCTCCTTCTGCTTCAACATCTCTTCTCTGTGCTTCTGAGATGTGAGATTCACCTCCTTCTTCTTTCTTTTTCTATGGACACTCCCAAGACATTTGCCCTGTCTTTCCACAAGCATAGCATCTTACTTCTCCTCCTCTGCTTCTTCCTCTTCCTCTAGAAGAACTTTTTCCGCCACCATGTCTTCCTCGGGAGCTTCCTCCTCTTTATGAGTGACTACATGGTTTCTCAGTCTCGTCCTTAGACTTATGTGCTCTGTCATGGGTAACTCCCTTGCTTTTGTTTGGAGCTAGGCTTTTACCTCTTCCTCGTTGGCTTTTTTTTCTGGCCAACTTCTCCTCTGCCTTCAGTGCAAACATTTAAGAATCCTCCACTATCCTTATTGACATCATGTTGAGTTCATCTTGGATTTCATACCTCAGGCCATTTATATATCTGACAACTTTTTCTTCATCCTTCTCCCTTTGTCCAGTTTTGATGTTCAGCCTATAGAACTTCTCTGTGTACTCCTTCACTATCATACCCTTCTATCTCAGGTTCTGCAACTTCCTGAACAGATTGATCTAATAATATTTGGGCATGAACTTAGCCTTCAGCTTGGCTACCATTCTGTCCTAATTATTTATCTTATGTTTGCCTTTGCTTCTCCTCTCAGCTTGCAGTTCATCCCACCACAGTGTTGCATGTCCTTTTAGCCTAGTGACAGCATGTTTCACCCTTTTCTCTTCATTGACCTCTTCATAGTCTAAATGTTTGTCCATGGATCTTACCCAATCCAAGAGCTCTTCAGCATATAAATTGCCTTCATACATTGGGACCTCCATCTTGGCTCTAGCTCCCAATCTAACAATTGCTCTCAGCAAGCGTTCTTCGACAACATCCTTTCCTGCAACCTCTTCGAATTCTACTTCTTCACTCTCTGTGTCACTGATGTCTCCAGCATCAAGTTCTCGTCTCTATGTTTCCTCCATTGCCTCTAATCTTGCACGAAGTTCTCGCATTTCCCTTTCTACAGCCTGATTGGATAAAGGTGGTTCCACTCGTCTCCTCAGTGGCATTATGTTGACTGTCTGTCACACACAGAGTACAGCTTCGAGTTCTTTTATCTCTTATCCTTTGACTACTATCTACAAGAAAAACTTTGGCTTGGATACCACTTGATGTAGACCCCCTTCTCTCTTAAGGGTTGTGCGACCTTTTGATTAGGATCTTCGATTCTAGAGTCAAACAACTCTCTGAAAACCATCCTGGTCTTGCTCTTTTTCAAACACAGGTCCTCTCGGCTCCCTCCGTACGCTTCACAATACCCATGACCTTCCCTTTCGCGTTCTGCCAAATCTTAGAATTGGCGTTAGCGCCTTTTCTCTCGGCCCCTCCTCAAATGTGACCTTGGGCGAAGCCCTCACTCCTATGCGTGATTATGGGCACACTCAAGAGTGGTTTGGGGTCAAACTGCTTTTCACCCCACAATTCACCCTGAGCCTCCATGTGTCTTTTCTCTAAATCCGTGGTCTCGATTGCGGCCCACCCTCAATATCGTAAAGATCGAGCACTTCATGTCCCCGCAATCCGATATGACCATCGATCTCACGATCTTGACGGTGCTTTCAAACGGACGACCAAGATCTATTTATTGGAATCAATGGTCTGGATCTCCCTCTCCTCGATCGATGGTTGTGGTCAATTCAAAATTTTGGACTTTGGAATTCTCAAATCTCAAACCTTGGTTTCCTTTACAGAGCAATCTTCCAGAGCAAAAGATCTGCTGACACCTATCCCTTTCAATCAATGGCTATGATCTTTGCAAGTCTCTGGACTTAGGGGTTTTGAAATCTCAACCCTGCTTTCTTTCGTACTTCAATTTCCCGGAGCTGACGATCTACGGACACCTGTCCTATTTAATCAATGGTCATGCCTTCACTTCTGGTGTTTGACCTTTCAACTCCGATCAACGGCCCTATGGCCCTCCTCTCTATCAACAGTTGAGATCTCCTTCAAGTCTCCAGACTCCAAAGATTTCAAATCTCAGACTTCAATCTTTTTCCCCACTGGCTTTTATCCGAAGACTCTAATCCACTGACGTGTGTCCTCTTGATCTAACGATCGAGGATTACTTCGGGTCTTTACCCTGAGCTCTCGGATTTACACCATGTCTTCACTGATCTGACGGTCAAGAATTACTTCGAGTCTTTACCTGAAGCTCACATATCTACGCCACGTCTCCTCTAGATATGACGGTCCATATTCACTTTGGGACTTCGAGTCTTCGAGTTTCGGCAATCTCAGTTCTCAAACAAAAACCCCACTACAATTTTCCTAGATCTCTTGATTTTCTAGCAAGTTTCTACTTACAGATCGATGGCTCTTAGTTCTTTGGCTTTTCAGGCTTCAGGTGTTTCAACATTTCACCTTTGCCTTCCTCTAGGTCTCACAACCCACCGACACGTCCCCTCTGGATCTAACGGTCCAGATTCGCTTCAGCTCTCCGGCTCTTCATGCTTCGAAAATATAAAGTTTCAAACTTGCTTCCTCCTGAGCTCATGATATCTTATGGCTCAGATCCACTTGATCGATCTGACTCCTGAGGTTCACTTTGGATGATCTGACAGCTCAGGTCTGCTTCAGATGATTGAACGACTAAGATTTTACTTCAGCTTTTCGACTCTTCGGGCTTCAAAAATATCAAGTCTCAAACCTTAATGAGTTCCCCCTCCTGTGTATGTGAAGTGTTAAAGATCATGGACCTTGTTCTAATCAGAAAACTATTGATCTCTTGCGTTGTGATCCAACAACCACTATCACTCCTCCTCCTGAGTTTTTGATCTCTTCTAAGTTAGAAAGTTTTCTAAGTCTTTAAAGAACTCAACCTTTGCGCCTCCTGTGGGTCCAACTCTCGGAACTCAACTAAACTTCTGAAAAATTTTACCCCTCCTCAGCTTGGTCTTGTGAAGACTTCGACATCCCGTGCACTCCTTGCATTTTAGGGATTTTGATAACTCAGATCCGAAGGATTTCTCGAATAGAAATTCCTATCACCCCCCCTGTCTTTCTCCTTTCGGTCAATGCACACCTTGCAGAGCTTCTCCTTATAGAGTGTTCAGTAACTCTGTCTCTCCCTCTCTATGATCTCAACACAAAGTTCTTCCCGTGCACTCCTTGCACTTCTATAGTGGAAATCCAATGGTATCCCTCCTAAGCTTCTAAGAGGTTAATTCACCTCTATCACGCACTCCTTGCGGACTATGTGCACTCCTTGCACTCGAAAATATCCTGAGAGAAACAATTGAAACTTATACTAACATATCACAGTTTCATACATTCATTTGCAAAAAACAACAACAACAGGAAATGTGCAAGCAATAACTTCATTCGTGAACATTGGATCAATTTTCCTCTGTTGTATTCATTCAAAATAAAAATGGTTACATCTTTAATCAAATAGCACTACAAACTCATAAATCTCCTACAAACTTGCAGCTAGCCTCATTTGGGCATACAAAACCTCTATTTATCTCAGAGGGTTCTTAGGGTTGCCCCCGACTACTTGTCTATTCCAAAACCTAACCTAATGGTTATCTTAGTTCAGTCATATTCCAGAGCAAGAGTGGAAACTCCCACTTCGCTCGTGATCGTTCAAGCATGCTTCAAAAGATTTCTCGACATTGATTTCAGACATGCTTCAAAATATTCGTCGAGACTACCAGCGTTGAGATTTCGAAAATATTCCCATGCATTGAGTGGTCCTACTCCGCGTGCTTGCTAACAATGCTCCTGCATCAGGTTTTATCTAGTAAAGGACATTTCTCAAGCCAAACAGGAAGGGTTGAGCCAACTTGAATTTAGGTTCCCGACAGGCCGATTCTGTAAGCATGACCCTAAAGGCCTGGTCCTCCAACATGCTTCACAGGTATCATCATGTTGGCCATACACTCATATTAAGTTTGAGGATGAAATTTTCACAGAGTGCACTCAGGACTAGGAAGAGGTAGTATAGAGGATGGTCAACCCAAATATGACCAGATTCAAGGCCATGAGCATGGATGAACAGGTGGAGACAATAGAGAAAATGGCTCAAGAGGCCCTCAGAGACAGGGAATAAATCAAAGTAGCATAGACCACAGAGGCATAGAGATGGGGATTGCTCTTGCTAGAAAGGGCACAGAGAATCATTGATCAGTTGCAAAATGAACCTGATCTGGTAGAGATGATGAGGATTCCCACTGATGACCCAATCGAAATTTGAGGAGAGCTAAGTGGCCTAAAGCTGATACAACTTGAAGAAATCACCAGAACAGAAAACCCTGAAGTTCCACCATCACAGATCAAATCACCAAGGGGAATTTTAACCCAACCTGAGATAGCGAGGACATCATGAAGAACAAGTTTACCAAATCCCTTGTTTGACTTGATAACCATCTATGATGAGGAGGAGAGTTCGGACGTGTCCCTGGTGACTCTAGTGCAGATTATAGAGGAGAAAGAACCTAAAAGACCATCTACCCTAGGTCTCAATGCTCCAATTCATATCCTTCTGCAGAGCGAGCACGAGGTTGAAAGTGCCTTAGACACTGAGCTACTCGACGTGCAAAGAACCATAATGGATAGCATGAGGGATGAGCTAGGATCGGGCAGCCAGAAAGAGGAAATTCCATGACAAGAAATCAACATTTCAACAATTGATTGCCAAGTAAGTATCGAACCTGCCCCTGGTTCTTCAGTTTTGGCTGATACCTTACGAGTCCATGAGAAACACACAAAAATCAATCCATAGGGACATATGAAAGAGGTTCAGGAACCCAGCCTAGAACAGATACACATAGTAGGGAGCCTGGGAAATACTCTAACTTGGAGAGAGCAACAAATCCTCGAACCTGTTGATGAGGTCACTGATATACAAGCAATATCCTATGACCGAAAGAGAAAATCCATCATGAAGAGAACTACTAAGAAGAGGAGGCTTACATTGATAGTTCGATTCTCATCACCATAGAGGAAAATTTGCTCAGCACAAAACACGCCAAGACATCCGAGCTTATCAGCGTAGAGATGGCTATCACAGATGCCACCTTGGATAGAGAAAGAAGAGATAAAAAGGAGTTGGTTGTTGCGTTTAAGGAGTTGGAGCATCTGCGCCATTTGGAAAAATACTATCAGGACTCCACACAAGCCACGATATTCTTGAGAAGTGATTTCCAAGATACCTATGACAAATTCACGAATGAATGGAACTTTTCACAGCAGGAATAGTCGGCTTCCAAGAAGACACCCTTATGGCACTAGCAACCTGCAAGGACATGGAAATGTGGTATGAGAAGGCTCACCAAGCAGTGGAAAGGATCAATTACATCAGCGTGGTTCAAAGGGTCGAGACGTCGAAGACCAAGAAAATCGGGTGCTGAGGGACAGCAGCATAGATTGGATCAGAAAAGTGGTCGAACACTGGGTGAAAATGGCCTAGGAACCTCAGCGGGAGATTCAGGAGAAATGGTTCGATTGCGAAAAGAGTTGGGTAAATATTAATCGGAAGATGAAAGACATCGGCCTCCCAGAATTTGGCTCAATCGAGGACTTTGTCGACCTACATGACATAGTCAAGCAACATGCGGAACAAGACTCAGCATGGACAACAGAGATAGCAAAGGTGGCGAGCATGGCGCCAGGTCAGGTACAGCAGTTCATGGAACATCCAATCAAGGCTCGAGCAGTTTTGCAGTGGTTAAGTGTCAAAATAGTCAAGTATCGAGCACGTGCAGTAGAATTGAAAGAGATCCTTGCGGCCCCGATGGACCAACACAGGTTCCCGTATTCCAACACATGCGTAGAACTCTTCGTCAAATGGTTAGAGTATGAGAAGATTCATCCACTTCAGTGAAACTATTCGATGAATCTTAGGAGACAGAGAGATGAAAATGCCATGTGGTGATATTTTGTTTTCCTTAGATTTCACTTTTTATAGTTATTTTTAGTTAATGATTCAGTATAAATAAGAGGATTGACCTTTTAGTAAAGGTCGATGGTTTTGGGAAGACCCTCATTTTTTGGAATTGTAAAGAACTATTTTTGAACTACCTTAATTGAGAAGTCATGTTTAGGACTGGAGACAAAATACTGGGTTTTTTTTTTGAAAGGCGTTATATGATTGGATTGAGGAGGAACTACTTCCAACTACTTTATTTCAGTAATTGATGTTGTAACGAGTAAGAGCTCTGAATCTATTGATAAGTCATCTTTCTTAATATTTTTGTAGTTATTCTTCTTAATGATGGAAATCAAATCGTTGTGTTAATGTGTGATTAATTATTAGAGCTAAGGAAACTATTTTTCTTCCCATCATCTTATTGCATGCATATTTTCTTTACGATAGTTGTATCTCAGACAATAATTGAAATACCAGCAAGTTAATTTATTAGTACTAGGCTTGTAACAGGTGTGAATATCTTTGTCTGCATGATTGAGCATGAGGATTATCCCGAGCTTAGACTTCTCCAGTAGTTAAGACTCCCTTTCACCAGTTGGTTTATACCAACACACATCATTTTATCAGACCCATCTAATAAAATAAAATACAAAAACAGAATGTTTAAACTGAAGGAGGAACTTTCATAAGAAGATATATTGCCAATCACTACATAAAGCCCATTGATAAATTCGTCAGATCGAAAGATATCAAGAACCATTCCACCATCAAACACTGTAGAGTCTAATTGGGCCTTTGTGGCGGGTTTGGTTCTTGTTGAGTTAAAGGGATTTAGGACCCCTCAACACTACCATTGCACTCGCTCCAATAAGTTGTTTTCCTTGAACTTATATCGGCATTCTTCTATAAAATTTATAAAAAAATGGAATCATCAGATATAAAATTACGAAATATTTGTTACAAAATAAGATTTTGGTGTGTATCATCAAATAGTAGGCATTGTTTCTCAATAATATGTATGCGCATCGGTATATGATAACCGTGCTCTTACGAATTCAAAAACATTATGTTAACAATTTTTTATATTCGCGTTGTGCTCTATACATTAATTGAAGCATCGGTGCCTCATTATTGTTTATTTCACATTATTGAACCCGTAAATGAATTTAAAACACGATGCTTTCGATATTAAAAAATTATTATTTTCACTTTAAACTCAACGGTGTTTTTGATAGGAAAATACACATTGAGGCACTACTCTTGTATAGTGCACACCACTAACCGCGAAAACGTTTTTTTTTTTAAAGAAAAATGATAGCGATAGGGTTTGTGATCCAATGCAATGAGTGATCCCATTGCAATGGATACCAAACACCTCATATACAAGTAAAGAAACCCTATAAAAATATATTGCATTTAAAATTTTAAAAAAATAAATAAATAATTCTAGTTGTGAAATATAGAGAGGGAAACCAAAAGAAACAATAGGGAAGCTATGGCTTCCAATACTGAATGTAACTATGAAACCTTTTTATTTTGGGGGGAATGCATTGAAAATTGTTTGAATCAAATAGGGAAAGATTGATACAATCGATAGAATGAAAGTGCATACCTGAAATTTCTCTTTTGTAAATTTGTATGTTACCTATGGTGATCCCTTACAACTTTGGCTCTTCAAAAAAATATACCCACTCTAAATACTTTGCTTGTAAATCTCTCTTGCACAAATCCCCCCTTTAAATTTTGACAAAAGAATGAAATAATGATTAGGGTTTTCACTTATAAACACATACATTTAGAAAAAATGAAATTACTGCTCATTTTTTTGTTGTATATTTTGATGCATTGATGATAAATATGTGTGTTATTTTTTTTTGTAACTTTATTTTCTGGTGCTACATATAGTCCATAGTACACTGGTGCGCTTGAAAGTGCACCAGTGTGGTTTTTATGTAAAAACGCACCGACAAAAAATTCAATTGACAAGTACAAATGAAAACCTATACAATTAAATTTTTGTAGAGGTTTTGCTTGCAGAGGAAAAAACGGAGGTCACTCTTTACTGCATCTCATAATTTAGGGCACAGACTTTATCCTCTACCACTCCCTCGACGCTCTAGCTCACATCTCCTCTTCCACGGGCTGCTCGAATCTTTCCAAAATACCATCCTCGTCATTCCTACAGCCATAATAATTGGAGTGAATTTGATTTTAAGTATCATACTTAGACTTACTCTTCTTCACCTCGGGGAATTATCAAATAGCTCTTTAACGTTGGGGAGGAATTTCACAACCACAAAGTATCTATAACTAGGTCCCTTTCCTGTGGCACCAATCACATCAATTGTGTTCCCTTCTAATTCCATCATCTTGGCCTCTACTTTGGCATAATTAGGACCACTAAGCTCTACAATCAAAGCTTCCTAGTGCCCCTTTTGTCTGATCAAAAAGAAAGGAACCCTAGTGGATGTCTTAATTATAATACTCTATCATCCTCAAGAATGACCTAAGGCTCATATTGTATATTTAATTAAATTTAAGAAGCACATTTGAAAAAAAATTGATGAACCATAAGCTTCACCAGCATACCATATTGTTGAATACAATGCATTACCTTGGCCTTGACTTGCTCCTCCTTGATATCCTCACTCGTGTGTTTACTAAGAATCTATTATTTGTTCTTCTATGTAACCATGTGCTCGATCTCTTCTCATCCAGAAGGGGCACATCGGCATCAAACTGTCGTTCTCTTTGTTGATGGTTTCCCTTGTCCCACTCTCCCATTTCTTTTGCCACATCCTCCTCTTCCTCCAACAGGACCAACTTAACAGTAGTGACCTCTCCACTCTTAATTGTCAACCTAGCCTCTCTCTTGATAGACTTGATGCTCTTCCACTCCCTCATTGCTCTATCCCACATCTCCTCCTTTGTGAGCTGCTCAACTTTCTCCAAGATACTATCCTTGTCATCCTTGTAGCCATAATAATTGATGTCAATTCACTTGTAAATATCATACCTAAACCTTCTCTTCTTCTCCTTGTGTGGATTATTGAATAGCTCTTTGACACTAGGGAGGAATTTAGCATCTCTTGGACACTAATTGTATAAGTGGGTGTTATAATAAAAATATGTTTGTTGGGATGGATCCCACCTATCTGAATATGAAGTTGGTTACAACCTATTTGATAGCTCATCACGAGGCAAAGACTACCTGCACATCATATGGTCGTGTGTCTGAGGTAGTGAAAAGGGGAAGTAGGAGAGGTGAGGGACTTGTGTAAAATCCCTATTAGGACCACCCAACCTGGGTATTGTCCTCCCTCAACTTCATGGGTGGCTAAAATGGCTTGGGTGTGACTATTTATGGACAAGAGGGTGAAAATAAGCTTGTTTTTTTTTGGACCAGCAAAATAATAAAAGTGAACAATAAGTTGTTCACTCCCTTTTGGCCTTGGGAAAAGGTTTGAAATTAATTCCCAGGGTAGACTGGGGTTCCGAACAATTATTTGGTGAATGACTTGTGCAAAAATAATTGAAAACTAAGAGTCAAAAGAATCTTTAGAAAGATACAACCATGTCATTTAGGTGGTTATAAGTGATGAACAACAAGTTTTTTAGTACTTGTAATGTGTGGGAACAAGCCCAAAATGGCCCGGTATTACCTAGAAATACCCAGAAAGTGGTCCCAGGACTTTTCAAAGTTGGAAAAAGGGGTCTGAAAATGAAATTGCAACCTTTATGAAAGTTGCAATAGCTATGGAAAAAGGATGTAATTGGATGCAAATTAATATTAAATAAGGTTTTTTGCGGACTAACGAAAAGTAAAGACTTTAAACATATATCAATCATGATTTTTAAGTTTAATAATCACATGCAGTCCTCTCAATCACACAAACACCTATTATCTCACAATTGTTCCACTTAATATAAAAGGAGTGAGCTTACGTAGACCACTTGGCTTAGAATGAAGAGTGTCCCATGCAATTCAGAGAATGAGAGATTATCCCCTTCTGGTCACTAGAATTTTTGGGCTCTTAAAGATACTTGGATGGAAGAAAGATACATGTGCAAAGAAAGAGGCTCAAGACCCCTCCAAGGTAGTTTTAGTTGAGCTTACCCAAGAAGAGTAGTATTCCAACCAAACTAATCTATTCAACTTCTTAATCATGTGATTTACAAGAGAAAATAAAGATCACTCAATTGATACTAAGTAGACAAAGTCCAAGGTGCTCCTAATGAAGATTCCTTGGCTTTGACTCTCAGTATTATAGAAATCGAAATTGCATAAATTGAAAATACCAATCCATCCACATGGCGATATCATGTCTTTCTTTCACAAGTGTGTCTCTTGGTCAACAAAATTTGAAATCTAACTAACTTTAGATATAATACAAGTATATATATAAATATAGTATCTAGATAATATAATGTATGTTTTTTTTCTCATGGGGCAAACCCTTGCCTTTGGTTTTCAAGTGTTTTGCATGTTTTGATGTTTTTTTTCTAATTATTACAATGGCCCCTTCAGGGGCAGTAACCTGTAAGTTAGAAAAAGTAGAAAATAAACAATACAATTGAATACCAGTTCACCCTCCTTACTAAACTTGGCATTAACCATAGAAGCTATGATGGAATGGAAACCCAACCATCACCCAATCACAGGGTTATGCATTTGTTTTCCTTCGTCTTAGGTGGCGTAGTATTTGAATAAATCCAATAAACAATAAATTAAAACACCTACGCTATTCAACCCAAAGGAAGGGGGTTGAAGTTCTTAATGGGTCGCATAGCCTCCATATGCACGAGAACTTCAACAGATTCCTTGTTTGAGGATTGAAATTTATCTAATACAAATTAAATCAATGACAATAAATAAAGAGTAATTTCATATTTTTTATAAACAGAAACTTAAATGAAAACACAAAATTTTCTTTACATAAGCATGGTATAATAACAATGAAGCATGTGCAAGGTTTATGAAACTGAGTGAAATCAAAATAAGTGTAAAATTGAGTGTGGGAGGAAGTATTTTATAGGTATGTCTGATGATTTTTGTTTGTTGCATTGCTGACCCCTTTTCCTTAAATAGGTTTTCAAGTGGTTCTTGACCGCTTAGGTGGAGTAGAATAAGCAACCGATTAAATCCTAGCAGGTAAGCAATGAAATTTTTGTATTTTTTAATAACATAACTGAACTAAAGAATAGAAAATTGGTATTTATAGGTACAAAATAGCCAACTAAGATGGTAGTCCCAGAAGGAAAAACTTACCAAAATGGTCAATTTTCCTATTTAGGACAACAATATAAATAGACAGAAAGTTAAAGCTAAAGGAAGAATGAAAGAAAATAGAAATAAACGGATGTAACCAGCAAAGAAAAGAGATTTTATGGGCTATCCTAAGGGACCCCTAGACCTCTTGACCACTAAATATGGTTGAATGTGTCTAGTTCCTTCATGAAATCTGCACAAAATCACTTTAAACAAGTCAAACACATATGTGAGTAAGTGAAAACAACCAATCTAAACCCAAGGAAGCAACAAGAAATTCCTAGCTAACATAAGAATTATTTACTACTACACCTCAACCCTTGCCCAGTAAGCAAACAAGTCCAATAACCGAAAGCAGAACAAGTACAAACAAACACTTAGAAATCTTGGAGAACATTCAACAGAGCTTTTATGCTTTATTCAACAAGTCTCCCTTTGTACAAAAGTATTCCTCTTATTTATAAGGGAGAGGAGAAGGCTAGGGTTAGTTCAGAAGACACTTGTCACTTTTGGAAAAGTGACAAGTGGACCAACCCTAAAGTGTTTTGTCCTTATCCAAAAAGAAATAAAATCTGATTTGATTTGATACTTTAATTACAATATTTTAGTCCAAAAATTAAATCATTTAAAACATAAACTTTTACAAAAAGTCATTTATGGAAAATGACAAAATGGGTGTCACATCATCATCTGCCTTGGGATTTGTTCCATCCCAATGGCATCTTTATTGTTGCCATGTTTTGCAGCTTCAATTTAGGTGGCTTCATGGTGTCCAAGGCCATAAATGGTTGTCAGATTCACCAGGATGAAGGCCCAGGGCTTAGGGAAATTCATGTTTCTTTAGAGGGTTGAGGGGTAATGAGTTTGGTTGCTAAAAGTAAGGAAATACCCATTGTTCAAGAACTTTTCAAACTTTATTTTACTATCCCCTCGCTTCCTATAATTATCCCTGAGGGTCAGTGAAGGAAGGCTTTAATCCAGGCTTGATTTAGTGAAGGGAGCCCTTGGGACTAAACACTTAAAATGATTTCCCCTCATACCAAATAGACACAAATGTGGATTTTTATGTCTTCATACTATATCTCTATCCACCAACTTTTGGATTCCTTTCGTTTGGCACAAATCGGGATCTGGATGAGCGAGATATGACCTCGAAAATGTTCACGGGAATACTTTGGATGGAGGGATGATCAGATAAAGATTTGAAATTAAGACTGAGTTATGGGTTCAATTTTAGGAATATCAGCCTTATATATCTTCATGGTAGTAGCTAAAATAGGTTTCTCTCAAATTTTGAAAATTTGGCCCTGGAGGCCTCCAATTAGGCCTCTCTTTTGGCACATGTTCCCTGGTCAAAAGGGTCTCTAACACTTCAGAATGCTTCACTAAAAATCCAGGATGAATTTGCAAGATTGAATGCCATGGCTGGATTTTACATTTTACCATGGTCATTTCAACTATTACTGGGTGAAAATACACCTCCTGATGAGGAAGACATGTAATTAAGAATCCCAGTGACCTTAGGGGGCAAAAATGAATTTTTTAATATATAGTTTAAAAAATAAAAACATTTTTAAATTTTATTTATTTTAATTAAATATTATATTTTTAAATTTTAATATATATATATATATAGACACACACACACACACCTCACATCCATACATAATATGCCCTCACATTAAAACTCCCTGACCATGTATTAAACATCCCACCCGCATGTGGACTATAGTCTGACACACACACAAATATTTAATTATTCCCCCCACAAAGGTGGTTGGCAGACTGGGTAGTGGTGGCTCTATCCTAGTGGTTGGACAACCACCTTCCCCAAACCCTTTTTGTTGTTGATGCGTCCACAATGGAGGTGTCGGCTATGTGTAGAGGTGGATGAGGGCCAAGGGAGGGGTGATGGTGGCTGGAAAACCACCTCCCTGTTCCCTTTATTTTTTAATGGCAGTGTAAGCAGGGAAGAAGGGTTGGGTAGGGGTGGTTGCGCCCATGTGGCAGGACAACCCTATGCCCACACCATTGTCTATTAGCATGGCGTAATATAGGCATATGAGGGGCCCGAGAGGAGGTGAGAAGAAGGTGGCTTGGAAGGTGGGATAGTTGCAGAGGTGACGAGGCCTCCCCCTTGAGAGGTGAAGTGGTGGTTCTCCATGTGCGCAGGTGGTCGAGGGGTGGTGCATCGGCCCCATTTTAATTTTTTATCAAAAGGTGGGTTTTAAATTTAGAGATGGGGTGGGGAGGTCACAGTTTCAACCCCCCTCCCCTTCCCTTTGTGTTTTCTAACACCAATTTTTGGTCTTTGAGTGGGGGAAAGGGGGAGGTCAGGGGTTCAAACCCCCTGGCCTCTATTTTGACAGTTACAGGTCTATTGTTTTTTAGAAAAAACTCAGGAATTGCAGATTTTTAAGGGGGCCTTAGAGACTTGGGCTTGGTGCCCAAGATGGGTTCGAATCCCCCCTCCCGTACAAGTTTTGTTCAGAGACACCCAAAAAAAATTATGAACCAATACATCAAACCATAAACCATTAAGAATACTATGAACCAACTGATAAGGGTCTGAACCAATGTTTTCCATAAATAAAACCATTACACCAGCTCAAAATATTTTTTGAGAAATCATAACCAGTGGATGAAAAGGAAAGGCATGGGTACTTGTTCCTATGCTTGAGGTTGGTGGAAGTGGCATGGCCTACTGCCCAAAAAACCTATTCTATTTGTAAACATCCCTGCTCCCTAAAACCCCCAA
>SNQJ01S0008343.1:128400-163835 GCA_010110895.2 Picea sitchensis | reverse complement strand
AGTCCCATGCAATTTGGATACTCTAGGAATAAGTTATGATTGTTTTACCTGGAACACCTTCTTGAGACTAGTCAATAGGACTAGTCAGATACCCTATCTTACACAGGGTGTATCTACAAATTTAAGATGACCCAGAAACTGAAATTTTTACCACAGATACATTACTAATTTATGTAAATGGCCTCTGGATTTTAGGGTCTGAAACGTTACATAAAAATGTTTATAGCAAAAATTCAACAATGACTCATTTCAGGATGATTCCAGAACCCTATCTTGTACAGGCTTTATCTATGAAATTATAAGGCCTCGGGAGCTTAATTTTGAACCCAACGTACCTTGATCCGTCTTCTAAATATCCTCCAAGTCGTTCCTTCTGAAACGTTGTAGAAAAAAAATTATAGTGAAAATTCCACGGTGTCTCAAATGTAGCAGCGAAACCCCAAGACCTTGAGCTCTGATACCATATGTTAAGAACCAAACATCAATATAGCATAGAAAAACCTCAGGAAAAGTACTCAACGCCTTGAAAAAGAGATAATTTCAGATAATAAACCTCTTCGAGGGGGAAACCTCCTTTTAACCCACTTAAATGTCCAAGTACAAGATGATTCAAAATGAAAATGTCGCCTTGGTATATATAGGAGACTAGGAGGTATAATTACAACTAATGGCCTAAAGCCGACATAAATAAAATAACATTAATAATCTAATATGCCCCAATTAAGGGGTAATGAGCCAATATTAGGGCTTAACAAATGTTTCATTCCAAAAGTACACATTGTTTCAAAGTGGCACCTTTTGGAGGACTATATAAGTAAAAGGAATATGAAGGGAAGAAAATGTCTTGGTGGATATATATATATATATATATATAAAGTTCATTCTACCAGGTTAGTGTTTGTTTACAAGCTGAGTCTTGTCATGAGGATTGGATTCCTCACATCTCAGTTGGATTCGAGATCAACAAGTTGGGTCTTGTTATGAGGGTTGGATTCCTTATTTCTCAGTTGGATCTGAGAAGTACAAGCTGGGTCTTGTATCAGAGAGTTGGATCTCTCATATTCAGTTAAAGTTGAAGATATTAAAGGATTGATTTTATGTGTATTCATTCAAGTTAAATAAATAAAAGAATGATATTTTATCTACTTCGTATAGATTGTGTTGTACATGTTTATGAATAATTAATTGAACTGCATATATATTATTCAGTCAATTTAGTTAATCTATGAAAGTGTGAAAAGTAGCCAAAAGTTATATACATTGATTCATTCACCCCCCCCACCCCCCCTCTCAGTGTCAGTGTTTGTTTTCAACAATTGGTATCAAAGCAAGGTATCATCAAGGAAAAACAGTATAATCATTGGAAGGAAGATCCTACTAAACACACAAATGGATGAACAAATGGCTCTCTCCACAAATGAAATTCCTTTATTTGATGGAACAAACTACTCTTCATGGAGAGAAAGAATGAAAATATATCTGAAGTCAAGAGGATATGGAGTTTGGGACTCAGTAGTAAGTAATCATTGGTACTTAACTACCTCAACAAACAAATCCAAAATTGTAAAAGAAACAAAGAGAAACAATTCAATGGCATTAAAATCAATCCAAAATGGATTGTCAGACCGAATCAAAGAAAATATGGGACACTGCACCTCTGCTAAAGTATTATGGCTCCATATAGAGAGTTCTTATCAAAGTAAAGTACAAAACACAAAAAAAGGAGACAATACCATCAAGGAATTGATGCAATCCCCGGTCATCAATAAATAAGACAACTCAAATAAGGAATTGATGCAATCCTCAGTCATCAATAAAGAATAAAACTCAAACAAGGAATTGATAAAATCCCTAGTCATCATTGAAGAAGACAACTCCATCAAGTAATTGATGCATACCTCAGTAATCGTTGAAGAAAAAATATTGAATCTTAGGACTGATGTTATAGTTGAATTATAAGAGATTTGTATGGAACCAGGAAATGGTATATATATTGAAGTTCATGTGGAGGCGCTTGAAAATCTTGAATACACAACTATGTGCACTCTAGAAGAGTTGGAGAAAATTCAAAAGAAAGATATGTTGTTACTACAACAGTTAGATCAATCTAAAAATCATGAAGATCAAGAACAAAAGATTCAACTAGAAGACAAAGAAGAAGAGATCAATAGATTAAAGACTGAAGTTGTTGATCTAATAAAATAAATGAACGAGTTGAAGGCATATGACAAAATCAATAAATGCACGAAAGAATTAGAAGAAAAAAAAGAAATGGTCAACAGTCTAAAGACTCAACTTGAAGAAGCTAAGGAAGGTGAAGAATCCCTGAAGATCCAGTTGACTAAAAAGGAAGAATTGTGCCACGCTGAAATTGTAAGTCATCAACCTCAAAATGATTCAGCTATAAAACAAGGAAGAAATCAAAAAATTGAAGACTGAAGTTGTTGATCTAACAAAATAAATAGAAGAGTTGAAGACATAAGACAAAACCAATAAATGCACAGAAGTCTTAGATGAGACAGAAGAAATAGTCACCAGTCTAAAGACTCAACTTGAAAAAGCTAAGGAAATAGAAGAAGACTTGAAGATCCAGTTGACTAAAAAGGAAGAAACATGTCACATGTTGGAATTGGAAGTTATCAACCTCAAAAAGAAGAATGAAAAGACAAAAGCAACTGTGAAATTCCATAACAACTCAGCCATCCTAGATAAGATCTAGAATAGTCAAAGACCAACCGATGAAAAAATTGGTCTTGGGTACAATAAGAAAGAAGAGGGTGGTAAGTGGAACACCATTCACAAACATGAGAAATGATTATCCTCCTCGAAAGGAAAAAGTGCAATCACAAACCAAATACAAACCATGAACTTTGTTAAAGGAAGAAGCTATTAAAGTAAAAAACAAGAAACATATCAAAAGGCAGACTTTTCATGTCACAACATACTCGAGTATGGAAACACCTTCAATGGTTATTGTTTTTCTTGTAAAAACTTTGGTCACAAAGAATTGGAATGCAAGAGTCCTGAAAAGAAAATTCAGGAAGGTCCAATAACTTAATGAGATGTTGGAGATGCAATTATGTTGGACACACATCAAAGTTTTGTCATACCATGAGATGCTACAACTATGATAAGTTTGGGCATAAATCCCAAGACTACAGGAAATCAAGAAGACAACACATGAAAAATAATCCATACAAGTTAAGAAGGAAATATAATGAACTTTGGAAGAAAATAAGAGGGGATAAATCTCAAAGGACAAATGTAGAAAATAAAAGTTCATCAAACATAGTGCCTTATGAAAAGATATGGAGAAGAAAATCTAAAGCAGAAAGCAAGAAAGATGATGAAGATCTTTCACCTAAAAATGAAGAAATTGATAATAATAAATTGATGGATGAAACTCCTATTAAGGAATGTGAAATTCAAAGCTTTGCATATGAAGAGGAACAAGCTCAAGGAAGAAGAATTTATAAAGAAGAAGATGAATAAGATTATGGTGCACAAAACAGTGGTGATGATGATGAACTCTCAAAAGAAAATCAGTATGTAGAATAGTGTGATGAATAAAACAAATAATATCTAAAGAATAAAGCAACAAAATGAGTTCAAAATATATATAGATAGAGTATGAACATAACAAAGTTATTAATGATATGAAAGCAGAGTAAATATCTCTTGGAATAAAAGAACTAAAGAATATCAAGAAGAAGAAGAAGAAATAGATCAAGAAGATCAGTAAGTTTCACACCCTTGTCCGTTATGACAAAGGAGAAGACAGTAAAATCATATTTGAACACAAAAATCCCAAGAGATTGAGATAAAAGTTGGCACATTCACAGGGGGAGAAAAGCATTAAAAGTTTTATATCCTTTTCATTGATGTCAAAAGAGGAGAGATAAACAATAAAAACTAAGACCAAAATAAATGGGACAAAGATAGGGGGGGTATCACCTCAGGGGGAGCATCATCTCAGTGGGAGAAGAGAAATATTCCATTTGTCATTGTTGTCAAAGGGGGAGAGATAAAGAGTAAAACAAAGTCAGCTCAAAGGACTCAAAATACAGAATACATTTCACAAGGGAAGTAATATTGTTTTACTAAGGTTGTCGTCAATAACAAAGGGGGAGATTGTTGGCAATTTGGTTGTCATTGATGTCAAACTTGATAAATAGGTGAAGTATCATTGATTGATTGGTTTGAGAAGCATTTTCAATATTGGACATATTGTTATGAAGGTGACTTGAATGTCAAGCATTTTCAATATTGGACATAATGTTATAAAGGTTGGACATAATGTTATGAAAGTGAATTGAATGTCAAGTGTTGTCAATATTAGACATAATGTTATAAAGGTTGGACATAATGTTATGAAGGTGACTTGAATGTCAAGCATTGTCAATATTGGACATAAAGTTATGAAGGTGACTTGAATCTCAAGCATTATTAATATTGGACATAATGTTATGAAGGTGACTCGAATATTAGTAGAAAGATAATATTGACTAATATATTGTATGATCTTGATACACTCATCCTATATTGTATAAGTTTGAGATTTTGTCATTAACATACATGCACAAAAGAAGAAACTATCCAGATAAAAAGGATAAATGGATAACCCAATATGGATCCATACAAATCACAAATAAACAAGTTAATAAGACTTGGTTCATTAAAAGTGATTCATAAAATCTCAATTGAAGAAGAGTCTAGAGATGAGACAAAATGTCAATGGTGGATGTTTGGTAAGGAAGCATTGACACCATCTAGTCACAAGTCGAGTTGATTCAAAGAAAAATAAGGTCGACTGTCTAGAAGTTGATCGATTGTAAGACGAGTCGAAGACAAGTCGACTGACTGCAAGCCTGCAAATTGATGGAAGTTGGAGAAGACAAGTCGATCGATTTCAAGACGAGTCGAAGACAAATCGACCAACCGAAGGTCGAAGTCGAAGGAAAATTGAGTTGGGAAATACAAGTCAGCCAAAGAAAGTTGAGACGACCAAAGTAGAATTTCTCAAGTTGAGTTGGTCCAAGAAATAATTAACCTAAAGTTCGAAGTCGAAGAAAACTTAAATACAAATTAGGTCGAGGTTGAAGCAAGATGGGTCGACTAGAATTGAAATACTCAAGTCGAAATTTCTCCTAGTTGAGTCGACCGAAAATATGTTTGTCGGTCGAATGAGTAAGAAAATACAAAAAAGGGTGAGACCAGGTCAAATATTTAGTCACTAGCAGTTGAGAGGGAACCGATTTTAATATAACCATCAAGTAAAATGTTTACAAGTTGAGTTTAAAGAATCACCAACAAAGGAGATATGTGGAGGTCGATTTAGACATTTACGAAAAGGGAATATGTATTGAAGTCGATCTGGCATCCGACGACGAAAGGAAAATATGGGCAAGTTGTCTTAAAAGAACCGCATGTACCAGTCACCTCGCACACTTTTTGGGGAAAATTCTTGCTTGTCGGCTAATTGGGCATGTTTTGCAAAAAACCCATGTCGTAAAAAATTTAAATTTGTTTCCATCACTCCAGAATATTCATACGAAAATCGTTGCCTAAATTGGTGTACGAAAATTAATTAATAAAAGTAATCATTTGTGTTAACTAAATGAAGGGGTGCAATGTTTCATTCCAAAAGTACACATTGTTTCAAAGTGGCACCTTTTGGAGGACTATATAAGTAAAGCAATATGAAGGGAAGAGAATGTATTGGTGGATATATATGTGTGTGTGTGTGTGTGTGTGTGTATAATGGATTGAATGAAAGGTCGTTCTATCAGGTTGGTGCATGTTTACAAGCTGAGTCTTGTCATGAGGATCGGATTCCTCACATCTTAGTTGGATATGAGATCAACAAGTTGGGTCTTGTTATGAGGGTTGGATTCCTCATTTCTCAGTTGGATCTGAAAAGTACAAGCTGGGTCTTGTATCAGAGAATTGGATCTCTCATATTCAGTTAAATTTGAAGATATTAAAGGATTGATTTTATATGTATTCATTCAAGTTAATTAAATAAAAGAATGATGTTTTATCTACTTCATATAGTTTGTATTATACATGTTTATGAATAATCAATTGAACTGCATATATATTATTCAGTTAATTTAGTTATTGTATGAAAGTGTGAAAAGTATCCAAAAGTTCCAAACACCGATTCACCCCCCCCCCCTTCTCAGTGTCAGTGTTTGTTTTCAACACATATTATTCCCCTAGGGTGTCTTTCTCTTATACTAATATGAATATCTAGTAGAAATGTATTGACATCTTATGTGAAGCGAATATGCACAATGTTAAGAAAGAAGGGAAATTGAAGTCTTTAATAGCCAATATTTATCTTCAAAGCATATCACCTTGTCAATCTATATCATTGAATTATTCAATTCCTATAAAGAAATGGATTGTTCACCCCAGTGCTTGGATGTTTCTATATGAAGCTTCATTATTTACTCCTAAGGCAGTTGGTTGGAATATTTTATGTCATCATTGTAGCTTCTTTGATTGAACATAACAAAATAATCATGTGCCCCAAGGCACATAATATAACACTCATGTAAAACGAGGTGTGGAGAATAATTTTGAAGAAACCAAAGTCATGTCTAGTGGTTGGGTTGTGTATCAAGTCTTTATACTTCAACAAACAATATAAAATGTAGTTGTGTTAAACTTATCCCAGGTATAACTTCTCTATTTTCCATGATTCTCTCAAATATTTGGAGGCTCTCAATGTTCAACCCACAAAGGTTAAATTCCCACTTGAGGTAACCTAAAAATTGTTAACTTGCATTAGTCTAGTGCAATACTACCATTCACTTTTTAAAATTCAATGTACAACATGGGGCACATGTGATGGCTCTTATAGCATTATGGAAGTGATAGGAATCCACCTTATAATAAGAAACCCAAATTATTGTTGTGTGGGTTGGTGATCTACTTGAAAAATCCGAGGAAATATTGGATGAATATATTTTTATAGTTTTCAGATGATGATAAAAATAACAATTTTAAGACTTCTCAATCTACTAATAAAACTAGGTCATTGGCGAAAAAAGGCAAGTCAAAATCTTGTCCATATAGGGTACTGCAACAATTTTCACAATCAATGCACTAGTTCTTATTTTTCCCATAACTAAACAAGGTTTCCTCATTATGTTATTAAAATCTATGATCACATCTAAAGGTTGAAATGTAGGAGGTGAAAAACATGGAAGTGTATCTTTGTTGCCAAAACAAGTTGCATCATCTATGTATACACAATCTTGGGTCACTTTAGGCAAAATCTACCTTGTAAATGATAAATTTGTGAATTCTTGCAACCCTATTTTTGTATAGGTGGTGCATGACATCCTTCGTCTTTTATATGCATGGAATATGCATTGATTTTTTCATTCTTTTATAAGTTACTAAATATTATGTGGTTACATGGCTTTATGGTCTTCCCATATAACTTTATTTCCATAACAGCCTTAATGTTTAGATCTAAAAAATCTAATAGCTTGTTCATCAAAATTTTCATGAGTACTTCACCATATCCTAATTTCCACATTCAGACAATCTTGAAAATACCATAGCAACATCAGTCTAGACCATTGGATTATTCTAGGTTTCTAGCAGTTTTGTAAGCTTATCAATTATGTCCAGACTTTCCATACTCTCCATGTATTACATATAATCATCTAAACAAAAGAATTGGGTATATGTTGGAATTGACATATATATATATGATCCACGTGGATATTGGTGGCCACCCACCTATTCCAACTGGCTCCTCTTGACAATTTTTAGTTCAACACGTTCTTATGTACTTCTTTGTAATTGTGGGTTCTACACATCCGGGGATGTTTGAATCCCTACACATATTTCAGGTGGATATTGGTGGCCTCCCACCAAATCCAACTGGCTTATTTTGTATGTTTTCATGTCATCGCATCTTGTTATACTTCTAGGGTTGTTTTGGGGCCCTAAACAATGTTTTTTTGGCTCGCCACAGTCAAACTGTAGATGGAGTCAAAGTTTCAAATTTTGATGGTGTAATGTGTATTTCTCTAAAAGACCTTTCCAATGGGCTATCACACGCCTAAAACATAGGTCATATGCAAAAGTTACGACCCCAAGAAGTTGAGGTACCAACTTACCCATAGGGGCCCACATAACTTTTGGTGTTTCATCTCCTAGGGTTAGGTTTTTGGATGTTTAGGGTTTTGGCATTCATAAGTAATGTTAAAAAGGCCTCTGGAGCCTCATTGTAATGATTATGCTCAAACGGATGCACGTAGCAGCCACATCTCTTCTCAGAGATAGCTACCACCATTCGAGCAAGTGTTTCAGTTCTACAGTTTTACAGTTTCAACCTATTTCATTCATTCAATAGAAAATATTGTTCACTAGATATATGTGTTGTTCTTCATATCTCTGTGTTTATTGTATTCAGTCTGTTAATCAGTTCATTCCGCTCCTAAATACGGATCAATATATATATATATAAGAATTTCAATGTCTCACCAACAATGTAGTGATACGACTGATGCGTTTCCAACATTCAACTAAATCGAACCAATAAATCATCGACAACTAATCGATGATAAACAACTAGTTGAGTTAATCATTACAAACTACACTGATGTGTTTCCAATTACCAATCAACATAGTTTTGAAGTTCATCAAAATCATTCTATCAAATTATCGACCTTTTACCAATAGTACACCAACGATGGACCAACAATAAATAGCTAGTCATGTAAATTGTAGAAGACTACACTGACATGTTTCTCACTACCTACCAATGTGTTTCCACCATTAAACTAAAATTCCAACAATTTATTGAGATTTTACCAACATTCTACCTACGCTAGCTAATTATTGATTTTCCGGAGGTGACTATCATATGACAATAATTCGACAATAGTCTGATGCTTTTTTGACCTAGTATCAATGTTGTAAAAACATTTAATTAAATTCCAACTAGCTCGATTAATGTATAATCGATGTCATTTATGTGTGTTGGGCGTCTATAGGTCATTGAAATTCTGACGACAATAAAGGGAAAATGTAGCTTTTGTCAAAATTGCAACAATAAATCAACAATTTTGAAAGATTGTCAAAATTACGACGAAATAGGTTCGACGTTGAAATATTTTTTGTTCCAAAATGGCTGCAACAACACTAATGTCGGTCCTACATTGGAAATTGTACCCAAATTTAGTGGTGTATTGATGTAATGTGTGGATAATGTTTGCTTCTTGGTGTTATATTCCTCCAATGTTATTTCAATAAATTTGTTGTAGTTGAGTAGTTGTATTTTGCATTGTTGTCGTGAGAATGTTATATTGGAAGTAGGAAACCTAGTCTAAGGGATGTTTGGTCTACCAAGCAGTATTTAGGAGTCTCCATGGTTGTGACCATCCTTTGTTGATTTCCCCAACCTATCTAATTTTTTGGTAATGCATCTCGGGTGAGACATTCCTTGTCTTCAAGGATTGATATGTTGATACTAGATTACAAAGCCTTTGTTAGACAACTCTATAGACCCCGGTTTGTTATTTTCATACTATGAATCATTTTGCTTTACCCTGCATGCAAGGATTTGTGATGTTGTGCAAACTAGCTTGGACTTGATATCTACAATGATGGCACATTTGGTCCCTTGCTTGGTGCAATGTGTATTGTAGAGATCTTATTTGCTTATCTTTTGCATTGTCTTGTTTTCTTGAAATGTTGTGTGTACTTTTTGGCGTTCCATTGATAGGGATGCCAAGTCTTTGATGCGTTCTAATGTAATGACTATCTTCTACCAAAGACCTATCCACCACACAATAACTTGTAATCAGTTGGACAATATACAGCTACTTACATATTATTGTGCAAAGTTTCTTATTAAGTTCATACTAAGAAAGTGAGCCACTAAGTATTCTCATTGAACTGGGTCTCATGCGAAGGGCATTCCTTGTTTCTTGGTGTTTGCATTGGTTGGGAGAAAATCATCCTTATAGTGTGATCCCCTTACAATTGTTATTAGAGTTGAAGATTGGTTTGTACGAATTGACTATACATCATCGAAATGAATGAATTGGATATAAAGAATATGAAATTCTTTAATTATTATTTTAATTATTATTTTCATTGCTTAATATAAAATATTTTCTTTAATATATATAACCAAAAAATTATGCGTTAATATTTTACCTAAGAGAAAAATAACAAGCCTATATGTCAATGTTAATGTTGTAGGATATGTTGTTTTGTAATTAGAAATCAAATAAAATTCCATGCTGTCTATTAGAAGGGAAAACTTTCTCGAGGCTTATTTTCAACATTATATTTTATTAATGATGTAAACGCTATTTTTTATTTATTTTTAATTCAAAGCTCATTTTAGTTATTATTGGTTGTTGTTTAAAGTTTTGTTGTGGAATTATTGTTTATTGGTACTTTCCTTTTTTTTGTGGAATTATTGTTTATTGGTACTTCCTTTTATAAATTTAAAGTTCATTTTTAAATTATTGTTTTGTGTTTTGATTACTTTATATAAATTATAAAATAATATAATATAGGGAAAAATTAGCATTTTTTCGGTCAATTATTTATTAAATATAACATGTTTATTATAATTATTACAATGTAAAACTTTGTACATAATTATTTATTAATAATATTAATAATATAAACATAGTATAAAATATAAATTTAAAAAAAAAAATACACTAACAATGTTTTTATATTAAAAAAAAAACAATGTTTTTATATTAAAAAAAAAAAAAAAAACGACAAATTGATGTACATTATCACATACCATTCACATTTCACATTTATTTTGCCATTTTCCATACTATATTATTTTTACATTCTTTTAGTTGAGTTCATCATTTATTCAAAGCGTCAGAAATATGCTTAGCCTGCTCTCTTTCATGGTAAAAACGACGGGTCAAAGAACAACAGACACAACCCTTGTTCAGAATACAGGACATCTCAGTGGAAAACCCAAGCCAAGAACCCCCAGAACCATGGGAACACTTCTTGAGATTCTCATTTAAAAACATAGGCAGGAACCCACTTTTTCAAATACAAGACATCTCAGTGGAAAACCCGGGCCAAGAACCCCCAGAACCATGGGAACACTTCTTGAGATTCTCATTTAAAAACACAGGCAGGAACCCTCTTTTTCAAAATACAGGACATCTCAGTGGAAAACCCAGGCCAAGAACCCCCAGAACCATGGGAACCCTTCTTGAGATTCTCGTTTGAAAACACAAGCAGGAAACCTTTTTTCATAATACAGGACATCTCAGTGGAAAACCCAGACCAAGAACTCCCAGAACCATGGGAACCCTTCTTGAGATTCTCATTTGAAAACACACGCAGGAACCCTCTTTTTCAGAATACAGGACATCTCAGTGGAAAACCCAAGCCAAGAACCCCAGAACCATGGGAACCCTTCTTGAGATTCTCATTTGAAAACACAGGCAGGAACCCTCTTTTTCAGAATACAAGACATCTCAGTGGAAAACCCAAGCCAAGAACCCCCAGAACCATGGGAACCCTTCTTGAGATTCTCATTTCAAAACACAGGCAGGAACCCTCTTTAAAAAAAGAGGGCAAGAGCCCTTAAAACCATGGAAATCCTCTTGAAAATCTCGGTGAAAAACCCAGGCCAAGAACCCCCAGAACTAAGGAAACCCTTCTTGCGATTCTTTGAAAACACAGGCAGGAACCCTCTTGAAAATACCGGCCAAGAGCAGCCAAAACCATGGAAATCACCCCAGAACTAAGGAAACCCTTCTTGCGATTCTTTGAAAACACAGGCAGGAACCCTCTTGAAAATACAGGCCAAGAGCAGCCAAAACCATGGAAATATCTAAAAGAAATATTTGTCAAGAATGAGATTCGAAGCCATGCCCTCTTGAGTTTCTCACAGGCAGGAACCCTCTTGAAAATACTGGCCAAGAGCCGACAAAACCATGGAAATCCTCTTGAGGATCTCCAAAAGAAATATTTGTCAAGAATGGGATTCGAACCCATGCCCAAACACTGGCCAAGAGCCGACAAAACCATGGAAATCCTCTTGAAAATCTCCAAGAGAAATATTTGTCAAGAATGGGATTCGAACCCATGCCCTTTCGGACCAGTACCTGAAACTGGCGCCTTAGACCAACTCGGCCATCTTGACAAGTGTGGAATTCTTTTTTTTAATAGATATTTATATTCTTACTTTATTTTGCTGATTAATATATATTACTTTACTTTACTGATGGATAAGTATATTTGACAGCAATAGTTAAAGTTTTCTCATACCATCCAAGGCCGCCCATTCCTTCCAGTTACATATCCGTCAACTTCATTTGTATTGCGGCATTACATATCTGTCTACTTCATTTGTATGTTTTATGTTTAAATATGTGGTTTCAATCATACTTACACAGTTTAAAAACGAAAACTTGGATAATTTTATATTCGTATTCAAATAAGAATAAAGGATAGTGTACCCTTTGCCATTTCCGTGATGTCTAACCATGAGTGACCATAGCATTGACAAACTTCTTCAACTCATGTCCAAAACCTAAAGCATATATCTTTTAACCATGAGTGATCATAGCATTGACAAACTTCTTCAACTCATGTCCAAAACCTAAAGCATATATCTTTTTACCAAACAAGATAGTGAAATTTTTAAAATCCAATATTTGCACACATAAATATAGATAAGATAAACTAAAAACACAACCATTGTATCAAAAAATATATTGTTCGTTCCATTCTTAAAATTGGTTTTAGGAAACCTATAGATCCCAGATAATAATTTTTTAAAAACGTTTTTTTTTTTCTTGGCATCACTTTTGCTTCCCTATGAGGAAATGGTATTATCAGTGTCCATTGAAGCACTTTTGATCTTTTTTCATATAGGACTAAGTAATCAAATTTAACCAATGTGCATATCAAGTGAATGCTTCACCTATTATCGGGAGCATGTTTCACTCATCATCATTGGAGCATAAGCTATTGTTGTTGTTTTTCAGTTTTTGATAAGATTATGAATTTGAATCAAAAGAATTTTTAAGTATCTTGTTCTATAAACCATTTTGGAAAAGATTTTATATTGAGTTCCATACAAATATATCTTTCTTTTGAAGTTTAAATGAAATATTTGAATTGTCTATCAACCAAATATATTTCCATTTTGAATAAATGAATGAAGCCAACCAAAGTTTTATTTTTAAAAACAAGCATTTTCTATAGGAGTGAAAGGAGTAAATACAATCCCGGGGACATATAATCGGAAAAAAATGTAAATTATGTAAGTTATTCCTTCCTAAAACAAAGCAATTGCACCATTACTATGAAAATTTAAATATCGTCATGCATCAACTAGGAAATAGTAACCATGAATAGTAGTAACATTGAGGAAGATCCAAATGCATATGATATCATTTGTCCAACTTATTAAAATATGTTGTCTAAAAGGAAATGGTTTTTGAAAAGCAGATCTAAAAGAGTAGATACGTGAATATGTTGGCCCAAGATTATTGTTCCAAACAAGAAGATACATTTGATGCTAGTTGCATGGACGTTGGAAGGGGAAATGTTGAGAATGGTTAAAGAAATGCATAGTTGACACTACATTTTGTAGTTGTTCAACTATAGGAAGAACACAAATTGTTGGAGCCAGAAGAAGATGAGAAGGTCTACTTACATGAGGCAAAAAAATGAATGAGATCATTGAATAACTAAGCTTAAAAGTTATGAAAAATAAATTATTTATGACTTCAAAACAAAACACACAAACCTGAAAAGAGGAATGGAAAAATGAAGACCCATGAGACATAGGGCTCTCTGAATGGTAATGCAAATATATACAATATAGAAATCACATAGAAAATGATTAATTGGTAATTAATAAGCACCCAAAAAATAGCTACTTGTGTTTTTTGTGTAAATTTATAAAGGTAATGGTTTAGAAACAAATTTATATGAATGTGAAGTAGTAGTGTGATACCACAATATTTTGCAACTTGAGTTTGTTTGTGATAGTTACAACTAAATGAGAAACACACAGAGTATTCTTTTGGTGAAAATGTATTCAAAGTTGATATGAAATCAAAGGTTAAAAAATAATCTCATTAATAAAATCAAATTATGTATAGACATAGGATAATATAGTTTTGGCTTTATGTGCATTCCCTTCAAATATACCAATAGCATGCAAAATTTATGTATATTGTAAGTGAATGTAGCATAATGAGTCAACCTGATTCAAGTAATGAAGAAGTTGTTTGGAAATCATATGATTGTCAAGATTGTATAAATGAGATGTGCATAAGGATTGTCAAGATTGTATAAATGAGATGTGAAAAAGATGGTATTTAGATCTATGCCTCTATATAGTACATTAAGTAGACATAAGTTTAAATTTGATGTAAGACGTTTGTAATGGGAAAATGTATTTGCATAAAGGGGAAGAGAAATCCCTTCATGTTGAGATCCAATGGAAAGTGTTTGGAGTTTGATAAGTTTTACGAACTAGTACAAAGTATATTGCAAAACATTTATGAACATAAATTAATATATATATTCAATGAAGAAAAGTGCATTAGACAATATGAAATGTATGGAGAAATTAATAAAGAGGAAAATGAAGTGGAAGGGATGGAAATAGGTAATAAATAACCAATGACAATTTTTCTCAGTTATGAAGTAGTTCCACTGGCAATTTAGATTGAGAGCCTCTTCTTTTTTCCTTCGTTTGACATGGCAATTTTCCTTCATTCTTGTGTACTTTTTAAAGGTAAATGATTGGGAGATGAGAAGGTCCTTCAAGGAAGGAAATCTCGTTATTACAATAAAGGTTGGGCCTTGTGATTAAGTATTTGTTGAATTCACAAATGCAAATCTTGACAATTATGGAGGTTTATGGTATTTTATGTAGAAGATGGTAATAATTTGACCAAACCATAAGTTTGATGTTAATAACACTTTTACGCCTAGGCATAGTAAAAAAAATTAAGCTCCTATTGTTCATATTCAACAACTGAAGGAACATGGTTGCTCTTTAACTACTAAAAAAAAATACGTGTTAGTGTGTTACACATTGCTAAATGTAATATATACATATAATATTCATAGAGGTAGTCAGAATGAGGGCTTGACCCTACGACCTTGTGTTTGTAATTCACGACACTCAATGACTCAAGCTAACCCACCATGTTATGTTGATAATAATATATCAATGATAAAATCTTAATATTAAATATTTTTACAAAATTGATTTAAAAAATAAAAAATTAAATTTTTTATCTTTATAAGAAAGATATTGAATATACCAACACTCATAAAACCCTTTATTACTTTTCAAAAGTGATAATGATACTAACATTATGAAATTTATTGGGGTAGATTTGGTATTGTTTATTAGTCCATGCCCCATCAGGGATTATAGTTATTGATCATAAGTCAAACTACCTCAAACTCTTATTAATTCACCCCAATTTTCCATGTTAAATATTTTTTATTAAAACGATTTGTTTAAAAGTAAAAAAATAATTTGTGAATTTCTTCAATTGAATTTTGTATTGGTATAAATATTATGAGGGGAGTTGTCAATTGAGTCTAGCTTGGATGGTTGGGAGATATGGTTGTTAACTTTCCTACCCAGGTTCAATTCTTGTAAGTGACATGTTGAGCTCTTAAATGAGATATTGTGGTGTTGGCAAGGTACTAGCAACCACCTCAATCTTGCGTTCGGGGTTAGAGAGGGGGAGCAATTATAATCCCCAAGCATCTTAATTTTAATTTCTCTGACATCTTTATTAATTCATCTAACATCCCTATTAATTCCACTAGGAAAGACTATGGTAGTGGTAACTCGTAGCAGTGGCAACTCATTGCATCTCTGGCATAAAATAATTATCCCTTCAATCCACCTATGGAGCAGAAATGCATTAGCATAAAAATACTAAAACTTGGCTCGACCTGTGACATCTAAGATCCAGGTAAATCATATCTAAGGTAATCAAATCTCTAAGTGAGGGAAGTAGTAGCATACTCATATACATATGTAGCATGCATTTACCCAGTTCCATACCCATGTCTAGTGCTAGGTACAAGTGAAGCATGTGTATCATATCATCCCTACCATACCATTTTAGGTTGTCAATCACCCCTACCTTATCGTTTCTGATTGGTTATCATGCCTACCAAACTTTCTTTTTATTGATAATCATCCATCAACACTAGTGGGAGAAAAAGCATAAGATTTTATGTCGGTAATAATTCATATCGTACCATTTTCAATTGGTTATCATTTTTACACATTATTTTGATCACCCCTATGATCAACTGAAAATGTGTGTATTTCTTACTCCTATGTTCCCTGAAGCTACTGAAGAAATGAGACTTTCTCCCTGAGAAACAGAATCATCTCTCCTTTCTTAAAAACCTTATCAAAGAAGATCGTCGCACCTTGAAAAATGATAAAGGTGTGACGATCCATGATCGTCGCATGCTGCACCATAGTGGATTGCAGCATCGTCGTAGACTACTTGTGTTTAGGGTGTGACGGTGCTCAAGCAAAGGAAAAAGGTGAAATTCTCGAAGGTTCTAGAATGGAATCTCTGGAAGGATGAGGTGGCCTCCGATCGGTTTGGATCTCACTTGCTTCTCTGATTTAGTGGGATTATCCTAATATCTTCATCTATCTCTCTTAACTCTATATAAAGAGGTATATCTTGTGGGAAAGGCTAGGTTGGCTTATGCATGAAGAATTATGTTGAAGATTGTACTTGTGATAGCTTTGCTTTAGCTTTCCAAGTCAGGTTGTGAATACTCTTCATCGAAAGCATTGGATCAAAGGTGTGTGTGTTGAAGCAAAGGGCCATTAGAAGGGACCTTGCAACATCAAGGCATAGTTTTTATTCTCCACTTTCATCAATATAATGCAGTGATACATTTATTCCCTATAAAAGTGTCTCCATTTTTATTGTATAACTCCTTGATCTTATGCNTATATATATATATATATATTGTTGTTCTCTCTCTTTGTCGGTTTGTGATTCTTAACAGGTTCAACATCCCACAAACCCAAAGATGGAGCAAGGACAATACTATCAATGATCAAACGACGTTTAAACGATATGTCATTTGTCCCTCTTCGAACTAGTTTACATTACAATGAAATCTAAGGAGAAGCTTGTATTCTACTATGTTTTATTCCAATTTCTTGTTGAAGTTAGGGAGATTAGTTTGTGTCAGCACTTACTGATTTGTCCGATAACAAAATTGGCAACCATACTGGGGAACGTCCTCTTTTGGTCTTTGCTTCCTTTTTTCTTTTGGCTTACCTGCTTTTGGTTTATTTTTCATTCTACGAGTCTTGAAAGTTCTTTGGGAAACCCTGTCCTCTATTCATTTTTCCTTCACTTTCAGTCATCATCGCACCATGCTGTGAAAACCAGGGCGACGATGTCGCACTGTGTATTTCTCACTGTCTGCAACAATCCTTGATCATCGCATTGTTCCCTCTGCAGCCTGCGATGATTCCTAAAGAAATGTTTTGAGTGACAATCAATTTTTCCTCTTTGCACGGATTTTTTATCATTTCTTGGGATGAATTTTTGGTCATGTTGGATGATTATTCACAACTTGGTTTGCATTTTTTAGTTGAATTTGATTGTTTCTCAAGTGTTGAGAGTCTTTTTCATAAGCTTCATAGTTTTATCTTTCACTTCTTGTTGCAAGGGTATAATCTCTAGGCTTCATCCTTGAGTGCTTGTCAGATAAGTTGTTATTGATCTTTTTTGAGTTTTGGATTGTTGTTGATTTGAAAAGGATTATTGATTGCATTAGACAAATAAGTTTTATTACTTTTACATTTTTGGTTGCATTACGAGTTAAGTTTGGGAAATTGCATCGTGAGTGCATTCATCTTCTTGGACAACTTTTTCTTTTTGATTCCAATCTCTGTTTTTATTTGAAAAGAAAAAGAATTGAAGTTTGTTTTTCTATTGGTAGTGTTTACAAGAAATTTTTGCATTCAAGTGTCTGTTTAAAAAGAGAAAATTGGAAAATTGCATAGCTTTGATTGTTTGACATTAAGATTGTTCAAATATTGAAGAAATTGTGTTTTGCAACTTGTTGTATTCTAGAAAAAAAACAAAAAAAAAAACCTTCTCCCTTATGTAATTAGAGTTTATCGAACAAAAAGATTACATCGCATCTCTCTTTTCATATTGTTGAGTCAAGGTCAAACACTTCATCACTTTCATCTCCATTTCCTTTTTGAGTTAAGCAACGACCATTAAAATTCAGTGTAATTTTAAAATCTATCTAGTAACTTTTATTTTCTAGAACTCTTATACACCAACATTAGCTAGGGATGGCGCTTCGAAATAGGTTGTGAGGAATACTCTCCAAAGAATCAAAACACACAATAGTATCTTGTGATAGGGAGAGTTAAATCCATTTGCTACATTTTGTCCTGGGAAGCCCTTCTAACACAAGGGTCAATCACGAGGTTGCATTAGGACCAACAGAGTTACTCACCCTGCTTTGTTGGTCTTAGTGTAGTGATTGGGCGTATTATTGGGGTTCACTTGAGAAGAAAACCTGTGCGGACCTTCTTGAGGCGATTTCGGGCTTAGATACCTTGCCTTTGCACGTATATCGGACTGTCAACTGCTTCCCCATCCATCCTTGTCATAATTGGTAACCTCAGTAGCCTATCTCGTTAGGGTCTTCACACGAGGTGACTGTGAAGGGGCAAGTCTTCACGGTACCTAGAATCGACGTTGGCGAAACTAAGTCAGGATCCTTGGAGGGTATACCCACGATTATGTGTGGGATCTTTCACCAGGGCGTAAGTCTGTTAAGAAGGTTGTCAACGTAACTTTTCCACCTGCTTTATCCTATCCCCTTCTTGTCTTGATCTTGTGACGTTGGATTTCATCACCAACTAGTGATTTCGAAACAAGAAGGTTTGTTTGCATGCTTGATATCTAGATTTTATTAGTGAAGTGTTGTTTGTTTCTCTAGTTGGCCATAGATCTCTTTTATTCTTTTTTGGGTGCGGCCAACATCAGCCCTCACCATTCACGTAGGATGTAGGGGTTACCTCCAGAAGAACCAGAAGAATATGCCCCCTTGCTTCCTAATTCACTAGAGGGTCCTTCTCCTAAAGGAGCAGTCAATAACAATGTGTCTTCTGAGATCAGGAGTTCTACTCCATTGGTTGAATCATTACTCTTTGTAAATACGTTATTGAATGTTACAGAAGATCCAATTTTTCTCTGAATAAAGAGTTTGGGAGACGTTGTTGTTGAAGACTATATTAGAATACCTGTTGGACCTTTCGTAGAGTCTGGTGTGGATGATCCAACATTTCAGAGTGAAAAATTTAGAACTTCGGTTCATACTTATGGAATTTTTAATCCTAGTCCAATCCTCGTCCGTTCTTTTTGGAGGACTTCCTCGGGACACGATATTTTTGATAAACTAGGTATGAGTCCAAACCAACCCACGTCATCACACATACCCGTTACTTCTACTACTTATAAAGTACCTTTGGATCATTTTACTGGCATGAAAAGTAATTTGTTTACGATTTCAAACCTGTTGTTGGTTGGTACACATACAATCCTTCCTCTCCATCTCACTAGCTCTACCACGGTCCTAAAAGCTACACCTATTTCTGTCGGAAGTACGGTAACAACTCAAGATGCTATTGGGACACCACTTCCGCTTAGATCGAATCCATCACTTCCACCTGGGTATAATGCTCTTAATAGTTCTATTTCTAATCATACCCAGGGTCCATCTGAGGGGCCTAATATTTTTTTTCTACCTAGGTATAATGCTGCTAGCGGTTTTGTTCCCTCAACTACCCAAGTTCTATCTGGAGGGCATATCATTCCTCCACCACCTGGAGGATCTAATCATCCTAGCCCAAGTATCTCCAATCATCTTGGAGGCACAAGTCATTATGTCACTTATGGTTTTCAACTTCCTGTTGGAGGTCAACCTCAAGTTGGGGGGCAACCCCAAGTTGGGGGTCATAACCTAGTTTACGGGTAGTATACACCTGGATTACAAACCCAACCTTGGAATTTTCCTTTCCATGGAAATCAACAGCTGCCTGGGGGGGAAAATCCTCAATTAAATTCTTTTGTACACTCTAATCCCGGGCAACCATATCTAGGCTCTGTAAATCCTACCTGGGGTCAAACTTTTCAATCTAATGCTCCTTTCCAAGGTAGCATGCCAAATCAACCAACACATGTTGGCTACTNTATCTGGAGGGCATATCATTCCTCCACCACCTGGAGGATCTAATCATCCTAGCCCAAGTATCTCCAATCATCTTGGAGGCACAAGTCATTATGTCACTTATGGTTTTCAACTTCCTGTTGGAGGTCAACCTCAAGTTGGGGGGGCAACCCCAAGTTGGGGGTCATAACCTAGTTTACGGGTAGTATACACCTGGATTACAAACCCAACCTTGGAATTTTCCTTTCCATGGAAATCAACAGCTGCCTGGGGGGGGAAATCCTCAATTAAATTCTTTTGTACACTCTAATCCCGGGCAACCATATCTAGGCTCTGTAAATCCTACCTGGGGTCAAACTTTTCAATCTAATGCTCCTTTCCAAGGTAGCATGCCAAATCAACCAACACATGTTGGCTACTTGACTCAAAACCCTCCACAACCAAATTTGACAGGACCCTCTAACTATTTACATATTGCTTATGGTTCTACTAGTATACCTACGGGATTGCCTCCCCAAAATTACCAGTTTCCTCAAGTAAACAGACAATTGTCATTTCTAGCTACTTTGGATTTACCGAATTTATCTAGGATTTTGAAAGATCCCATCTTGCATTCTCCTTATTTTCCAATTATACCCGCCAAATTACCATCAAACATCCCTAAGTTTGATGGTCGATTGGGAGAATACCCAAACAATCATGTCATGACATTTCATATTTGGTGTTCATCCAACTGCGTGATGGATGACTCCATCTGATTACGTCTTTTCCAACACACTGTTACGAGTTCAACTGCCAAATGGTACATCGAATTGCCACGAGGATTATTCAATGATTTCAACACCTTATCTATGGATTTCTTGACACATTGCTAATTACTGATATGATATGAGACAGGAAACAAAATTTTAAGCTCATTTAAACAATCCTCTTCTACTCACATCTCAGATCATATTCACGAGTGGAGGAGGAGAAGACGTTTAATAAAATTTCCCCTTCCTGATCAATTATTGGTTGAGTGGTTTACCAAATCACTCATCGGTCCTATATCCCGTGATGTTTCCATGGGGGGTGTCATCACTAAAGAACAGGTGATTAGTCATGCTTAATACTTGGATCTCGTTTATTCTCAAACGTGCATGTTATATGACTTGATCCCTGATGATCCTCGCCCGTCTACAAACCCAACCTCAACGCCTCCAGTAGATTCTCATGTTTTTGATGGTGTTATTGGCACTTTTCATGTTGAGAATCAGTCCAAATAAACCAATCATTTCATTCCCAAATCTACTACTGCTAATGTACAAAATTCTACTCCTCCTCCTCCCTCTCCCGGTAAAACCTCTGAGGTCAATACGGTCCAATCTATGCCTACCATTAAATCTCAAAATAAAAATAAGGGGAAGGGTAAGAATAAAGAGGATAAAACTAATAATCAACAACCAGATAAACCCAAGACTCAGTCTGTCGATGGTAAAGAAAAGAAAAAACCTCAGTATTCTTGTCTTATCTGTGGTGAGGACCATTATACGAAATATTGTTCGAGACGTGCAGAAGTTACTAAGCTCCTTCAAGGAACCGGAAATCCTCCTACACTTGTAGTTTTGTCACAACCTTTTCCTTCTCAACAGCAGGCCCAATTGGTTATCCATGACCAACCCTCTCCCTCTACCACCTCTTATGTACTTATGTGTACGAGTGACTCCAAGAAAAACTAAGTTGTAGTCGCTACTCGAACCAAATATTATTCTCCTTCTAAACAGAAAATTGATAATCCACCTCCTCCATTGGCTCAACCTCCTCCATCAGCTCCATCTCCCAATGATTCTCTTCATCTTGAAATACCTAGTCTAGATACAGTTATTTGTCTGCCTCATAAGGGCATCGTTCTTAAGTCGTCATTTAACCCACATGCACATGTCGCTCAAAACTACAGTATTGTAGAAGAACTTGCACATGCACCTTCTGCAATGTCGGCTCTTGAAGTTCTTCAAAGTTGTTCTACTCAACAAAAGGAATTGTTAAAGGCTATTGGTGGAATCGATCCTACCAATACAAATTTGATAATCTTTGACTTGGAATATCACATTCCAAGACTCACTCATCAATTAGCTTTTCAAATACAAGTAATTGTGGAAAATAAGAATATTTTTCAAATCGTTGTTGATGAAGGAGCTTCGAATTGCATCATGTTCGTCACTTGTTGGAAATCCATTGGCTCTCCTACCCTTACCGAGTCACACAACATGTTAAAAGCCTTTAATGGTACAGGGTTTAAACCTTATGGTGTTCTTCCTGTGTTATCTATTGCGTTAGAAGGAAAAGTGGTTACTGTTGAGGTTGAGGTATTTGATGCACCTCTCGATTACAACCTTTTACTTGGTCGTAGTTGGATTTATGTTATGCGTGCAGTTGTTTCTATTCTTTTCCATGTGATATGTTTCCCTCACCAAGGTAAAGTGTTTACAGTATATTAGCTCGCATTTTTTAGTTCTGATTCGTGCACTAGTAACATTCCATTCATAGCAAAAACACCTCCTTGTTATGAGAATGTCGGTGTGGGTATTTTAAAGGATTCATCATTAATGGGTACTTTCCCCATTCCACCACCTGGTGTTCCTCCTCCTTTTATCGCTTTTATTAACATGATTTCGACCAGTGTTGGCGAAACCCCTAAGTTTTATGACCCTTGGATAGTACCTAGCTTGGAAGAATGTCTTCATTATGGCGACCAAATGCCTTTAAGTCCGGTGTAATTGGTCTATCAAGATATTCAATTGGCATCTCCTTCTCCTCATTCTCTCTTTGATAAGTTCCTTATCCATTTCACACAATATTTTCACCTGATGAAATGATCATGCAAATTATGTTTGTGGAAGACACGCCATGGGATGATGAACATCATCGTTCTATTCTCTTCCTCAAACATGAGACTATCGAGAGTTATCAACGGATTTTGAATCTTTCTACAGATATTACAATTCCCCCTGTTTCTGAACCAACACGTGATGTTTTGTATGAAGGGAACTTGGGAAATATTTCACCCACCATCCCTCTAGATATTTACATTAAGCCTGGAATTGTGGAAAATGTTCATATAGGTGCCTCATGTTCTCCTGATGAGATCCAAACTTACAAGGCCCTTTTCCAAGAATTATGTGACATTTTTGCATGGAGTTATGAAGAAATTCCTGGAATTGATCCAGATATCATTGTACATGAAATTAATACATACCCTGACGCTAAACCCGTTCGACAATGACTTCTCCCAATTCATCCACGAAAAGTTGTTGTGATCAAACTCGAAGTTCAAAAACTTCTTAAAGCTGGTTTTGTCTACCCTGTAGCATTGACTGGTTGGGTGTCCAATCTTGTTTTGGTTACGAAGAAACAAGGAACGATCTGTGTTTGTGTTGATTATAGGGATATTAACAAGGCTTGTCCCAAAGATAATTATCCAACCCCTTTTGTCGACCAAATCGTTGATGATTGTGTCAAGAGTGAAATATTATCTCTGATGGATGGATTCTCCAGCTATAATCAAATCAATATTTTACCCGCGGATCAACATAAGACCACTTTTATTTTCCCTTGGGGTACCTTCGCATACCGTAAAATCCCTTTCTGTCTCAAGAATGTTGGTGTGACTTTTCAACGTGCTATGTCTTAGTTATTCCTTTCATGATATTAAGCATATCATAAAACCTTACCTAGATGACTTACCGACACATTCCATGCATCGTCAAGATCACCCAGCACATTTACAAGCCATTTTCCTATGATGTCAATATTACTGCATACGATTGAATCCACATAAATGTGTTTTTTGTGTGGAGTCTAGACGACTTCTTGGCTTTATTGTTTCTACGCATGGGACTAGGGTGGATCCTTTGAAGGTTGAATCTATTATCAATTTACCTCCTCCTTCTACCTTACGCCAACTCCAAAGTTTAGAAGGGAAGACAAACTTTCTACGGCGATTTATTCCCAATTATGTTGAACTAACAAAAGGTTTCACTCGACTTCTTAATAAGGGTCATGATCTTGTATGGGACGACACTGCTAACAAATCCTTTGAAGCTTTGAAACTTGCATTAACCCATACACCACTCGTATTTCCCCCCAATTATAGTCAAGATTATTTATTATACTTAGTTGCTTCGGATTATACAATAGCCATGGTTCTAGTCCAAGAGGATGATTTGCACGATGAACATGTTATTTACTATTTAAGTCGGAGTATTATGACCCAAAAAAACAAATATATGCATGTGGAGAAATTGGCCTTAGCGACTGTTCAAGTTGTTCAATGTTTTCGTCACTATATCTTATTGCGCAAAACCACAATAATTTCTTATTTCAACCCTATGCAACATATTATTACACGACAATTTATAGGGGGGAAATACTCCAAATGGATAGTGATTCTCCAGGAGTTTGATTTGGATTTTGAGCAATCCAAGTCAAAGAAATATTTGGTCTTTTCTGATTTGATATGTGGCCTTCCCTATGCTAAGACAGAAATTGTGGCAGAAGATTATTTTCCTAATGAATCTTTCTTTCTAATCAGTTCAAAAGATATCTGGTATGGAGATATTATCATTTATTTCCAAACCCAAATTATTCAGCCTGATCTTTCTCGTGTAGATCATCGTCGTATTAGGTATCAAGCCCATCAATATATTATCATTGGTGATACCCTTTACCGTCATGGTATTGAATTTGTATTTCGACGATGTCTAACCTACGATGAAGTCAAGAAAGATTTAAATGATTGTCATTTCAGAGCATGTGGTGGCCATATGTCTGGGTATGCCACTGCCCAAAAGATCCTTCGAGCTAGTTATTTATGTCCTTCGTTATTTAAGGATTTCATTATTGCGGTTCAGAAATGCCGCGCTTGTCAAACGTATAACAATAAGATTTGATCACATCCTGCTCCTCTTTATCCTGTAGTTTCCGTTGGTCCATTCGCTAAATGGGGCATTGACTTCATGACATGTAACCCTCACTCGGTCGAGGGGCATGGATACATCATTGTAGCTGTGGATTATTTCACTAAATGGGCCGAGGCGATGCCTACATTTGATAACACCGGGAAAACTGCAGCAATGTTCATATTCAATCATATCATCACTAGGTTTTGTGTCCCTCAGGCCATCGTCACCGACCATGGAAGCCATTTTTGCAATTTTATGATGTATGAGCTTACCGATAAGTTGGTTTTACGGCACAAAAACTCAACCCCTTATTATCCACAATCCAATGGCCAAATTGAAGTAATCAACAAATTTTTAACCACTATGATTCGACGGATATAGGGATTCACAAGTCAAGCTAACACACAATGATTTTTTCGGAATTATGGGTCTATAGGTCATCCGTTAAATCTGTTACAAGGTTCACTCCTTTCCAGTTAGTGTATGGTATCGAAGCCATTTTGTCAATTGAATGTGAAATCGCGTCTCTGAAACTAGTTGTCAAACTTCTCCCCCGCACCACAACTGAAGAAGAACATCTCTTGTAGTTAATGCAATTAGACGAGATTCGTCGTGATGCTTCATTAGTAATAGAAACCCAGAAGAAATGCATCAAGGCTCAATACGACAAGCATGTTAAACCTCGTGTTTTTTCCTGAGGGTGATTTGGTTCTTCTATATGACCAAGAGCATGATTTGTTGGGGGCAGGTAAATTTGAGCCCATGTGGTGTGGCCCTTATATCGTTAAATGAGTGTTGGAGAAAGGGGATTATGAGCTAGTTGATTACAATGGAATTCCTTTAGGTGAACCTAGAAATGGACTTTACCTAAAGAAGTACCATGCCTAAAGTGTTTTTGCATGAGTGCTTTGTATTTTAGTGTATCATACTCTAGTGTGTGTTTTGTCGTTTCTTGTTCTAACTTCACGTTGCTTTCCTTGCCTTGTGCTTGGTTTCCATATGTCGGCATTCTCGCTACCATATATCGGCTTTGTTGATGGTGCTAGTCTTAGTACTCAAAATCTAGCATCTGTTGCATGGGAAATCTATGCACCTATGGACGAGTTGATCAGTCTACACGGTCTTTTCCTTGGTCGTGCAACTAATAATATTGTGGAATACAGTGCGGTTGTTGAGTTATTAACTGACGCAATTTCATTTGGCATCCGTCATATAATTGTACGTCTTGATTCGCAACTAGTGGTGCTACAATTAAGCAATGTTTATTCCATATGAAGTCCTACACTATTATGGGTATACTTGAGAATGATCCTCTTGGAAAGAAATTTTGATTACATTGAATATCGACACATTCCTAGATATCAAAATACATTAACATATGCATTAGCTAATTATGTTTTAGATCGACATTTGCACCATTTATAAATCCAAACACACATGTAAAGACAAGTAAGTTGGTAGAAGTTTTGTATTATAACGTCAAAAGTTACAAAAAAATTGTGTCATGAGACCAAAATGTTGAAGCACATGGCTTCATATACATATGTATCATGGATGTTTCTCATGATAACAAACCACTTCTCATGCTACACGACAGAGCAGTCGACCAATGGATGTTGAAAATCCAACCGTATGGCATTGGTAGCATCGAGGCAACTCATCCACAGTGATATCGGGGATATCCATAGTCAACCCCTCAAGGTTGTGTTTGATCTCCTCGAGATCCTTAGCTACTGCTCCTCGACCTACCACTTCACCTATCTCTCCACGTCTTTGGATAGGATATGATCCTAGAGGCCTTAAGGGTGCCACATCTTCATAATTAAGAGCTCTTGTTTAGTCTCGAATACATAACATAAAAATTTCATAATTAAAATACCAAAAACCTTGCCACTATGTTTCTTTGTACCAATTGTGCAATGATGTGCTACATAATAATCCATAGGTTCACCTCCTCCTCTGCTTCCCGATAGTGACACTCGGGACCCACGATGAGATAATCCAGTCAAAAAATAGATATCATCAATGTCTAGAGTGAGTGTATGAACCCCAACATGAAAATCTTGTTCGTTTACGTCCCACATCCGGACCAAGTGCTCCAATAATACCAATTGGGCTCTCATGCCCTGCACTTTGAAAAACTTAAGCAAGATGCACCCCTGGAGTGCCATGACGGTGGTGGGATCATTCCTGAAAATGAAATCTTCCTCCTCATGCTATATTTCCCTCCATTCAAGCATGATGACCGATGAAAATCTTCCAAACAACAATAAAAGATGAATCAGTTCATCAAAAATCCAGATATAGGAGGTTTCCTAGCTCTCTCTCTCTTTTTATTTTTTGAGTTGCGGTCATTGTAGGGGACAAATTTACCACAGTGCGGCATCGTCGCACCCCAATTGTAGAACCCCTCTGATGATCCTATATTGTCACATTTCCCGATATGGGGATCCTGCGACAATCTGAGGCGCACTCTCCCTTGAAAATTTGCCCATAAACTAAAAATTTAACCATTAAAACTGAAAAATTTTACCATAAAAAGATAGAGGGGAGGAAGAGCACCTACCTCACGGAAATGGCTCAAAAAATCGTCCACGAAGTGCTCCAGAATCGTCACTTTAAGATCGGAGGAAAAAGAGGGTTTTTGGCACTAGTTTGGTGAAAATACAAATGAAATGGTAAAATGAACTAGTTTTGACCTATTTAATTTATTTTTACCATTTTAATTTAAAATCAAATTATTTTTTAAATATTTTCATCTATGTCACAAACCTAATGAACTTTTGAAAGTGTCAATTTTGCAGGTTAGAGATCTGACAACCAGAATTTTGATATGGATCACTCCTTTTTGGTCATTTTTGTGTGTTTTTATGATGTATATATACTTTTACGGTTTTTTCAGGAAAAACACCCAGCATGGTCTTTATTCTTTCTCACGCTCGTAAAAATATGAGAATGTAATCAAGTAAAATTTTATCGTGTTTTCGGACTCGTAATGGAAATATGAAAAATGAACCCCCCTGGAGTCTCCTTTAAGCTCTTTTCAAACTCCCTAAACATGAAAAGATAGTCGAGCAACCTTGTTCTTTTCACGCTACTAAAAGTATTTGAAGAAAACGTCTGATGAGCGGTATATTATCTCTTTTTCGGTCTCGTCTGACTAATTTACGAAAAATGACATTTTTGAGTTTTCTTTAAGTGTTTTTCAAACTTTCTAAACATGAAAAACCCTTGAGTTTTCTTTTTTTGGACTCATAAAACAAGTATTGAAAGGCCCATATGGGGTCGAACCACTCCTTCCTATGGTTCGTTAAAAATACTCTGAGGGACTCATCTGAAGGATGAGCTTACATTACAAGCATGTGTTATCCTCCTCAAGCTTGTGTAAAAATAAAGAGGTACTCACCAAAAATGGTGGGGGTAAATTCAGAAAGAAATGTATATACGCATCCGTGTTAGTGGTAGTAAGTCGCTCATGAACATGACACCCCTTTTCATCATTGTATCTGGGTTGGGAAATCCATTTTTCTCTCATTTGATCATCCACAAGTCTGTATGTTAGGTCCTCCTTGAGTCAATGCTACCAAGAAAATTGTCGTGTCATTCATATGTTCGAGAGAAGTTCAACCTAAACAAGCCTTTTGTCGAGTCGGCCATCTACAGAATTGACCATCTCTGAGGGCCTCGATTCTTACCATGTCGGCCTTCCCTCAGTGGGTTATGGATTACTTTATACTCATTTCCGCTAAGAATGTTTACATATTTCATGTGTCATTGATGGGGGATACATTAAAATTCCCTCAATGTGAGTTTTTTCTGTCGACTTCAACTCATTATAGAGGAATTAGACTTACAAAATTATTTGGTACCTTGGAACTGACATGCCTCAATGGCGGGTTTCCTCATTTTCAACAGTGGGTTCATCATTGAGCCCTGATTGGAATATTCCATCCAGTGTTCAACTTCATCTCATTAATTCACATTTGTTGGATTGTACTAAATTACATTGATTGTGACATCAATGGTGATTTCCCTAGCGCTTGTTAACGGTATCCATTAATTGTGGGGTAATCAAGTGGTTTCTACATGTTAGGCTTAAACTTGTAGCAATCCACATGGATGGAATTAGGTACTTAGGGATGGAAATGAAGACCATGTATGTACATGCTGACATGGTGTGATGGAGTATTCATAAGATGGAAATGAAGACCATGTATGTCGCCATAACGACCCAGGTTGTGATGGAGTATTCATAAATCTGTACTAACACATAGATCCACCGTTTATTTCTCGTGGCTATGTCCAAATTTGAGTCGTTATAGCATAGATCCATAGTGTATTTCTCGTGGTTATGTTGAATCATGATGACATGGATCCATAGTGTATGTTTGGTGGCCATGACTCACTTGACATGTATGCTTAGAGTCACTTGTAGTCTGAGTATGGGAATGCCTACCTCAGTAAATGGTATATTATTATGCAGATGCTTGATTGATTGCAGGTTCCCAACCTATGTGCTCCTTATTCTCGACACACACATTCTACAAAGTATTTCAACTATCACATGTTCCAACTTCATAATTTGGGGGGCATTCTATTACACATTATTTTGGTCACCCCTATGATCAACTGACGAAATGTATATTTCTTATTCATCTGTTCCCTGAAGCTATTGAAGAAATAAGACTTTCTCCCTGAGAAATAGAATCATCTCTCCTTTCTTAAAAACCCTATCAAATAAGATCGCCGCACCTTGCCAAATGATAAGTGTGCAACAATCCCTGATCATCGCATGTTGCAACACAGTGGACTACAATGGTGGCGCGGACTGCTTGTGTTTAGGGGGCGATGATGCTTAAGCAAAGGAAAAAAGTGAAATTCTCGAAGGTTCTAGAATGGAATCTCTGGAAGGATGAGGTGGCCTCCGATCGGTTTGGATATCACTCATTTCTTTGATTTAGTGGGATTATCCTAATCTCTTCATCCATATCTCTTCACTCTATATAAATAGGGATATCTCATGGGAAGGGCTAGGATGGATTATGCATGAAGAATTGTGTTGAAGATTGTACTTGTGATAGTTTTGCTTTAGCTTTCCAAGTCAGGTTGTGAATACTCTTCATCGAAACCATTGGAGAAAAGGTATGTGTGTTGAAGCAAAGGGACATTGGAAGGGACCTTGCAACATCAAGGCATAGGTTGTATTCTCCACTTTCATCAATATAATGCAGTGATACATTTATTCCCTATAAAAGTGTCTCCATTTTTATTGTATAACTCCTTGATCTCATGCATAGGTTTCATTGGGATATATATATTGTTGTTCTCTCTCTTTGTTGGTTTGTGCTTATTAACAAGTTCAAAATCCCACAAATCCAAAGATGGAGCAAGGACAATACTATCAAGGATCAAACGGCGTTTAAACAGTATGTCATTTGTCCCTCTTCGAACTAGTTTACATTACAATGAAATCTAAGGAGAAGCTTGTATTCTGCTATGTTTTGTTCTAATTTCTTGTTGAAGTTAGGCAGATTAGTTTGTGTCATCACTTACCGATTTGTCTGATAACAATCATGCCTACCAATATTTTTTTCTACTAGTAACCATCCATCGTTATTGGGCTTGTTTTTGGGTTAATTCATTGTGACCTTTGATTGTTGCAACATACTAAAAAATAAATAGCATCAACACCATAAGCATGAAAGGCACATGCTAATACAAAGCCCACATCCATTTTCTCAATAGTAAGGGTTTAATTAATTAATAATACTATCTATCTCTTTTGATTAATTAATAAGACTATCTATTTGTTCTTGTATCTATCTATCTCAAAACTCCATTGTTCGCAGAGGTTCATTGAAATACAAGGTACGTTTAACCCTTTTACCAAAATGTTGAGCAGAAGCTAAAGCAATTACTCTATCAATATCTAGTGACATATGAGCATCATGATAATCCTTCTCTGGTTTATCTAGGTAACAAACCTATAACCCTTGTTTTGTGCTCTTTCAACACTATTAAATGGATGTCCTCCTATTGTATAAAGTTGATTATAAGGAAAAGATAATATGTTGTGCTAAATTTCATAAATACTCTAAAGGTTATAATATGTAGTTTGTATCACAATGATTTGGCATACCTATAGTATATTTAAAGTTGCATTGTAACTTTACTTGCTTTTAGTTCGAGGTGAAACAACTTCTTTGTACTAAAGAGACCATTCCCCTCAACAGTGAAGGTTCCATAAACAAACACTTGAGATAGGTCGACCTCATGTTCGAGTCTCTCAAATATGTTCCAGACATAATTTCAAAGAAAATCAAAAATAGTTCCACTGTAGCAAGAGCATGAAGAATTAAATGTTTCATGTTGTTAGAAACAGGGGCATTAGTCCCATCCTTGATATTTTATTGTAATTTGGTTGTGTTGACAAGGAGCCAGGAAAGCAAGCCACATGAAAACCATCACCCAAGAATCACCCAAGTTAAGAAAGACATTCATGCCTGACACCCCACATATATCATCCAATACATCCAACCCATCTCCCAACTTAGGGAATCCTATCACTCAGATCTCCTTCATTTTCTCACTACCCGGGATGGTAGGATCCCCAATTGTTGGTTTGCTTTTATCTGAGTTTATACCTTTAACATGATTGAACGAGTTTCAAGTCTATTAGGGTTCGAACAAAGACTCTAATACTATCGGCCATCCTGGTAAACCAGAAGGCAACGCAGTACACAGAGTGCACTACACAGTCTCACCCGAGATAGTCTTAATGGGTGACTGCAATACTCAAGTACTTGCAGTCTAGGGCTGAATGGAGATCTGTGAAGTGTGTGTTGAGAGTTATACTTAATTATTAAAGAAATATACTGGCATTCTCATTCATGCATGTAATGAAACTGGATCCCTTAACTCATTCATCATTCTAACATTTACTCCTAGACATTAAAAGAGACACAATCATTCAATCGCATAACACGGGTTTTATCGTGGTTCACCCCCTCCTCAGCTACGTCCACAAATATCTGGCTCTCAAGCTCTTCTATTATGGTAGTTCCAAAACTACAGCGTCGCGCGCTTTACAACTCGTTCTCAATCGAGTCGAGATCTACTATGAGCGGACTAGATCACTCCAGGCTCCTCAGCCTGTGATCTAACCCTCAAGATCTACCCTTCTAGCCCTCTACAGCTCAATAGCTTACAAACTTGGGTCGTATGACAGAAGTATTAAAAACTACTCACTCCTTCTCATGCGAGTAATGATCTACCAAAACATGACTCCTCTCTCACAATGAAAACCCCGCTACCTAGACCTCCTAGGTATTTATTTATATATGTTGATGGCTCATCATCCATTACAATGTTTTACAAAAACCCTAGCCCTAGCGTCATTAGGTCTTCTATGCATGCGCATGTGTTGCTCTTCCTTCCAATCATCGCTTTCCTCATGCATGCCTTTCTTCCCAAAATAGCCTTTCTTTTTTATTCATCTTGCTTCCAACAGGCCCTCAACACTGACATGTGGCTCGTCCCGAGCCACCTAAAACTTGTGTGCTTCATCGATCTCTCTTGTGATCACTTGGAACTTCTCCCTGAACTTCGTTGCTTGTGTTTGGGCTTGCACGGTCTTCTCCTTGAGTGCATCCAATATCTACACTGCAATCTTGTTGTTGACCATCCTTGCACATTCTACCTGGGTTTGTGCCATATATGTTTTGGCTTCCTCTACTTGTGCAATGACCTCTGTTGCTCGCTCCTGGAGCGATTCCATTTGAGCCTAGCACTCATTTTTCTGTGTCTGCGCAGCTATGAGTTCTGCCTATAGTTTCTTCATGTCTTGCACTCCTTTGACACACTATGTAATTGGAATTGTCTTCTGCCTATGCTTGAGGTCCTGAATAGTTTCATTTATCCTTTCTCCTTCATGGTCTCATTGTTGGACCTATTGATCCTCTTCCAGCTTCATCCAGAGTTGTGCTTCTTTCTCGAACAAGTCGGTCACCACATGGACTTGTCACTCTATCTCCTTTATCTATGTTCTTTCGTCCTATTTCCTTTGCTCCCTCACCTCTAGTGGAGTGGTAGGTGTGAGCTGCTCCTGGATATGCTCCATCTCCTTTTGGTATTGATCGATTGTCTGCACAATCTAATCAATCTTCTTTGTCACCATGAGTTCATTTGTCTGTGCATTCTTTGGGATTTTCTCGTAGGCTATGGCCACATTGTGCTCCAACCCATTCGCGCAGTTCTTCTCTTCTTTGGTCTCGATCTTAGCCTACTCAAGTATGAATTCCATCTCATCTCGATTGTCCCTTGTCTGTTGCAATTTTTTTGTATCTGTGTGCGCGTGCAAATGTACCTTCTATGTAACGTTGACTTGTAGTTTATACAAGGCCTTGGTTGGTATCTGTGTCAATAACAACTGTAGTTGATCCAAGTCATTTAGGGGTGTCTGCCCCACGATTTTGTCCATGCGCATCATATTGGGTGAGACGTGAAATGTTGAGCTCGGTTGTGTTGTCATATGGATCTTGTCCTGCTCGCTTGATCTAGCTTCCCCTCCTATCTGTGATGTTGACGAGGTTGTTTCTATGTTCTTTCCGGATGTCTTCACTTCCCCGAGTTGTCTGAGGAGTTTTCGTATGTGTGCTATCTCTTCTTCAATTTTATCCCTTTGGCACGTAGCATTCTCGAAATCCTCGATTGTGTGATCCTGGATCATTTGGGCCACCATGTCCGCATCATCCTCATTGATCATGTATTATGGGGGTGTTTTGTGTGCTTTTGCCTTCTTGCGTTCACCCCCCATCTGGATGATTGGCCTCTTAGTCTGGCCTTGCTCTTGTAGAGTATCACTTGATGTAGTTCCTTATGCTACCTCGGCCTGTTTCTAATGTACCTGGGGCGCCTGTGTGTTGTTCTTCTTCCCCATCTAGATGCATGTTTTAGATGTCCCCCATTTTTCTTTTGTGCCTTGTTCTGACTTGTCTCTTGGGCACTCTTACTTCCTCGGGTTGTGTTTGTTCCTGTCTTACCTCCTCCTCCTCCTCTATCTCTGTGGGTATGTCTCGAATGAGAACTAGAATCCTCGAATTATCTTGAAAATCATTAATGGCCATCTCAATGTCCGCTTGTGTGATGCAATAGCGTAGTTGTAGCCACTGATTGTCAATTTCTTTTCGTGTTTGAATACACATCGCATGTCTAGTAGCTTTGAAGTTGGCTATGCCCTGATACTGTGAAAAATCTTCCGGTATTACCCTTCAAGTGTTGGCGATGGTGTCTTGTATGTCACAGAGATAACCTTTGAATATAGCTTCATTCACTTTTTTGTTCTTGGAGTCCAAAGCGGTCCCAAGCGATAAGTATCGCGCTCTGTGGCAGGGAGTGGGTCTAGTGGAAAAAAATGAATATTTCAGCTCCTTCCATCCGATCACGGATATCAGGATGAGTAGCCATGAATAATGAAATTATGTCCCCAGATCCTACACATCCTTACAGACATCTAGGAACATATTCAGCAAATAAGGGGCCCAGTTGAGTGTGGTTCCCTCGGCACATTGCGCTGCAGTTGAGACAACCCCTATCAGGACTTCCTCCTTGCGAAATTTCCTGAGCAGTTTGTAGGACATAATTTTTGTGGCCATTCTTGTCGTGGCATCACTAATACACCAGATGATGATTCTGCATGACCCCCTTTCAGTGCCATATTTCTTCTTCATCTCCTCAGTCAGTGATTTCTATTTCATTTTTTCCTCAAAGAACTGTGTGGTATCCTCACCCCGTGATGGTAGCCCTGTGATGTATGCGATGAGCTCTACGTCTATCAAGACGATCTCTTCCAGCCATAGATATATGCCATGTGTGACTGCCATCAGCTTCTTGATGCAGTTGTTTGCATATTGGCCTCTCCCAAAGTGTGGTAGGTCCAACAGACCTAGAATCCAAGTTCTGGCCTATCATGTTGCCCACTCGACTGGTTGATTAACTGGTTCACCAAAGGTTCCTATACCCACAGTCTGTAGACAAACTCATTTGGAGAACTCTGGGAGCTTGTCTATGTATGTTACATCGTGGTCTGAGTACCTCAATTTATCTACATGGCCTAACAAATTTGTTGGTACATGTACCCCTTCATCTATGCGCAGTAACAGAATGGTTGTGGTGGGTTTCCTACGCAATGACCTAGGTATCGTCTCCTTTCCCTTTCATTGTAGTGGATGACTCGAGGTTCCA
>SNQJ01S0008343.1:102945-127739 GCA_010110895.2 Picea sitchensis | reverse complement strand
GATTAATGCGACGTCCCGTCAGTCATTTCTGGCATTCAATTTCGATAGCCACCATCGGTTGGCGCTTATTTTGTTGTATCCTCCTTTCCCACTTGTTTTCACTTTGTAGAGACTATTGGACTTGTCTCCATCAGGCCATAATTTCCGAGAGTGCGTGCTCCTTTTACTCTTGGTGCACTATGCCCCTGTTGTTACCTTTTAATGCCCTGCACTATATCTTGTTTTGTTTTTTTTTGTTACTTCGTTGTGACTCTCAACTTGCGGGTGGTCGAATGTCCTTGTCCATATATATTCGGCTCCCATTGAAGATCCATCTGAGTTATGTGCCACCTAAGTCCTTCAACTGTACAAATCTCCTATCTGTGACAGTTTTTACTTCGTATGGTCCTAACCAGTGCATTCTGAGTTTTCCTGGGTGTTGAAGGGATTTATTGTCGTACATCAACACTAAGTCTCCTTCCTTGAAAGTTGTCCTCTTGATATTTCTATCATGCCAAGATTTTTCCCTTGCTTTTTGAACTTCTTGGTGGAACCCTTCTAGGATCCTATCTTCCTCCATGATCATCAGTTGATTCAGCCTATCCTGTATTACGCCTCATTTTGTCATGTTCATAATTGTTGCTACGCATAGACTGGGTACCAAAACTTCTAATGGCACTACTGCTTCTTGTCCATATACCAATATGAATGGCATGTGTCCTATCAACTTCTTGCATGTGGTCATGTATGCCCACAATATTGGTGGTATTTTTAGGTCCCAATCATCCCTATTAAAATTACAGAGCTTCGTCAATGCATTTTCAAGGATTTTGTTAAAGGCTTATACTGTTCCATTTGCTTGTGGATGATATGGTGTACTCTTTTGATGATGGACTTCAAATTCCTCAGTCATATCCTTAATAGTATTGTTAATGAAGTGAGTGCCTTGGTCACTCATCAAAATCCTGGGGCAACCAAATCTAGTGATCACTTGCTCAAACAGGAAGTGTGATGTTGTCTTTGCGCTACAATCTTTGACTAGTGCTACTTTCGCCCATCTTGTCAGGTATTCTGTCGCAGTGATGATGTACCTTGCTCTTGTTCTTTTGGCTGGTGGGTTAATCGGTCCCACAAAATCTATTTCCCATTTATCGAATACCTGCAAAGTTACCTATTGTCGCAGGGGCATCTCGTCCCTTCTATTCGGTTTACCAACCCTCTAATATACATCGCATTTCTGGAAGTATTCTTTTGAGTCTCTGTGAATGGTCGACCACCATAGTCTTGCGCGAAATACCTTATGTGTGGTAGCTTTTCCTGTGTAATGTCCTCCTGTTATTCCCTCATGGGCTTCTGCTAAAATCCTTGGTCTTTCATCTTCTAGCACACATCTTCTCAAGATGTTATCTGCGCCCATTTTGTATAAGTATCCTGCAATCAGTTGATAGTCTGCAGCCCGAACTACTAGGATTTTCTTCTTCACGGTATTATATTCCTGTGGCATAGTCCATGTACTCAAGTATTGAATGATGTCTACAAAGTATCCATTGGCGATCTGGACTGAAAATAATTGTGCATCCAGAAAGTTGTCCTCTAAATTGGTAGGTTCCTCTCCGTTCATGATCCTTGATAGGTGGTCAGGTCCTACATTCAGTTTCCCTGGTTTGACTATTACTTCAAAATCAAATTCTTGAAATAGTTGTAGCCATCTGCAAATTCTCCCCCCCCCAACACTAGCTTGTTGACTAGGTATTTAAGTGTTGAATGGTCTATGAACATCTTGAAATGTGTCCCTAGTAAGTAGTGTCTGAATTTCTGAAGCGCGTAGACCATAGCTAGGCCTTCCCTCTCTGTAGTGTTGTAGTTTTGCTCTGATTTTGACAGTTTTCTGCTAGCAAATTCTATAGGATGATCCAATTCTCTTGCTTCTGGCTACGCCAGAATAGCTCCAAGTGTTATGGCCAATGCATCTACATGTACGTGGAATGTCTTCTCCCAGTCTAGGAATACTAGTATTGGCATTGTTACCATCTTTTATTTCAGCCTATCCAAACTGTGTTGACACTCCTTATTCCACTGGAACTTTGTATATTTCCTTAACAGTTTCTCCATCGGCACAGTGATATGCAAGTACCCTTTTATAAAAAAATTGTAGTATCCTGTGTGTCCCAATGTCGCTCTTAGTTGACGAACTATTTTTGGTTGTGGCAAGTTAAAGATTACTAAAATTTTGGCAGGATCTACTAGTAAACCTTGCTTGCATACTATATGGCCCAATAGTATCCCAAACGGTGTTTCAAAGATGCACTTATTGATGTTTAACGATATCTGGCATTGCCTACATCTTTCTAACATCAGCCACAATACCTCTACATGGTATTTCAATAGACTATAGACTGTCCAATCGTCCAAGTATACCTATAGAAATTGGTGGATAAATTATTTAAATACAGCTATGACAACTCTAGAAAATATTGTTGGTGCATTCTTCAGTCCAAATGGCATGACCATGTACTGGTGGGATCCCCATTCTGTAGCAAAAGTGGTCTTGTATCTGTCTTCTAGTGCTATCTTGATCTGATGGTATCCTGAAAATCCGTCGGTGAATGAATAAACTTTTTGTCCTCCTACATTCTCCAACACCTCATCCATGAAAGGTGTCGGAAACGGGTCATGTAGGCATGCATCATTCAACTTCCTCAAGTCGACACGTATTCTTATCCCACCTTGTTTTTTCTCATGAACTACCATCGGGCTTATCCATTCTGATTCTTCCACGAGTTCTATGATTCTGGCATCGAGCATCATATCGATATTAGCTTTGAATTTTTGCTTATATATTGAATTTATTCTATATGGTCGTTGTTTGATCAGTCTTTCCTCAGCTCTGAGTGGGGAAAAGGTTGTTGTACTCGCGCAGTAACTATGTTATTCTTTCTACTATTTGCTCATCCCAGTAGTCTCCAATGTTGGCCATTTTGGGATTCTCAATTGTCCCAATGTTGAATTTCTTCAACTTGATCAGTGAAACAATTACTTTTGATTCTAGAGATGGACCTTCCACTTCTCTTTCACCTTCATCTTCCTCAATATGAGTATCGCACAGATCGTCTTCATCTGGTACTTCTTCCTGTACATGGTAGCATGACAGTAGTTCTTTCATTGTCTGTCTGTTTTTTTGTTGTTCCTTTGTTATGAGTTCGATTTCTAGTTCATGAATGAATATCACCCCTCTTATATTCTTAAGTGTTGCATCTATGTTGGGGTTCTCATGTTCAAATGAGAAAGTGACTATAAATTGTTGTTGTAGTATTTTCCAACTCGTAGTTCCTCTACGTAGTTCTTGGTCTGTATACCAGTTTGTTGGGATTCCCTCTAAGGTATGTACGAAATGATGAGGCCATTCCTCTGGGGGTGTCATTTTCCACAACGCTTTTCACTTCTCAAAGTGTTCCGTTGGTGCCCCCTGTCCATTGTACTTTTGTTGTTGGTTTCTTCTCTGTTCTATGAAAAACCTTATGCGCAATAACCTCTTACATTGGTACCATTCCTTGATTGTTTTCTTGTGTGTGCCCCAACATCTTGTAGGTGTGGCATTGAGTACTAACAGTCTCTGATTTTCTAACACTTCATCTTCGTAACGTGTCAAGAATGCTTCTAGATCGTTTACCCCATGGAAACTATGTGGTTCCCTTATCTTCGTACCTACCCATCTTATTGTGCAATCTATTCTTGTGCATCTTCTTTTGGAAACTTCGTGTAGCCTTTGTTCCCAGTTCTCTAAACCCGTATCGGAGTCTGATGCACATGAAGTAATGCTCCACCAACTGAGTATCCCATCTGCAATTGGGTTTACGTAATCCTCATCTCGCACAGTTGTTCTATACAACTGGATAATTTCCTCCAAGTCTAATCAAGTAGGCTCTACAAACCTTTCCCCTTCTAATGGGTCTAATGGCACAATGACCTTGTATTCTCCTAACTCAAAGGTCATTTTTCGTGTCTTTAAGTTGATTATGGCCTGGTAATCAAATGCTCAATCCAATCCCAGTAATGTTGGATATGGTGTTGTTTCATCCACTATCTCTATTACTTCGAAGTCATCTTTAGTGTGCACTCCATCTAGGTCTATTGTTACTCCTTTCTGCCTCCCTATTGCTAGAACTTTGTGTTGATTTTCCAATTTCAGTTGAACAGGTGAATATCCTATTGTGGGCTCTCCCATACATTGACATGTCTTCTTGGGTAATACATTGACTTCGGATCCTAGATCCAGTATGATATATCCCATGTTGAAATCTCCAATGTTGGCGTTCATCCTGAACTCCCTACTTGTTCTTCTTCTGGTATGTAGGTGATTGATTGTTTTTTGTTCTAGCTTTCCTTCTGTCTCTAGGCTACATCTTTCTAAGATATTTTGTAATATTTTGACAAAGGATGGGTCATTTAGTAATTTTACACATGATTGCAAAAATCCTTTGATTGTACTTACTTGTCCTAGGGACTGCATTATTTTGGTATGATCCAACGATGGAGGCATCTCATACTCTGGCACTTTCTTGCTATGTTGCACAGTTGAGTTCGACGCGGTGTCTGGATTCAGAAATTCTTGTCTAGCTTGCTTAAATTTTTCCTTCTCGTTCTACGCGTCGAACTATTTCCTTGGTTCGGCATTCTTCTTTACCCATTGGTGTTGTACTATCTCTTGTCGTACTGCGTCATTTCCAATTTAGCTCCTTTGCGCATAACTATGTTGATGTTTCTTCCTTCATCCCTCTCTTCTTATGAAATCCATTGAACATTCTGATTGTTTTCATTCCTCTTTTCCTGGATCTCCCCTAATAACGTAGGACATTCTTCTGTAACATGATCTGATGCGCGACAATACATACAGGTCATTGGTGGAAGTGGGCATTCTCTTGCATAATGTCCTGGATGTTGACAGTTGTGACATACTATTGGTCCTCTACCTCTTCCAAAGCCTCCTCTTGCTCGTCCTTCACCTCTGTAGCCAGCTCAATCCCCTCACGGCGCGTTATACTGCGCGGTATTGTAGTGGGGTTGCGTTGTGTTATATGGTTGTTGCGTAGTATTATATTGTTGTTGTGTAGTGTTGTATGGGGTTAGTACCTGGTTAAATTGAGGTGCAGCTTTCCTGACCATCATTTATGCCTGCACCCTATATGCATTCGATGTCCTCTCTCTCATCAACTCCATGGTTCTACAGTATTTTTCATCATGGCCTATTGACTTGCAAAAGTTGAAATCTGAACTCTTTGGGACTGTCTGGTTCTTCTACATCATTGGGCAATGATATGTATCATGGCCTTGTTTCTTACATATTTCGCACCATAGTCCTCTTGTTGGTAACGGATTTGGCATTCCTTTTTCCATGTACTATGCGAATGTTGACCATTTTTTCTTATGGTGTCCTTATGTCCTACATGTGGTGCACCAAACGGATTCTCTTTTGTCCTTAATTTTGTTTTGGTTCAACTGGACCGTTAATTTATTTAGATCCTCCTTCAGCTCTTTAATGGATGGATCTGTCTTCTGATATTGTTTTTCTTCCAGTTGCAGGGCTACCTGCAAAACCTCTGCTTGAGTATGAAACCTATGTTGTCACAGTGGATATTTCAAGTGTGGTAGTAGTGAATTGACGGACGGATGCTTGTGTTGCATATATGTCATGAGATATTTCAATTTTCCTTTCAGTCGCTTGAATCTTTGGTCAATATCCCATACAGATTCTCTTGGTTTCTGTATAATTTCTATCATCTCATTCATGTACTGGTCTTCAGAACTTGGCTTCTGAAACTCGTTTCTCAGTAACTTCTTGATATCCGCAATCGTTTTGGTTGTCCCTGGTGGATTCTTTATGGCTAAACTCATATACCAATCCAATGTGTGATCCCTTAGTGTGATAGCTAGTTGTGCAATTTTAGTGTCCTCGTTTTTTATATGTTTTTCTTCCCAGATCTTCTCACAGATAAACAAGTGCTTCTACGGGTCCTTCGACGCTTCTCCTTTGAATTACGGTAACCTAATGGTGGGATCGTGTCCTGGCATCCTGAATGATGAAATTATACCATCGCGTGGTGTAGATACTTAACTAATGCTTCATGAACTGGGTCCCCCAGTTATTGTTCCTTGTGTAGATGTGCTTCTTGTTGTCTTCCTTTTCCCAAAATTTGGTTGTCTAAATGGTGGTGTTCTTTTTGGTGTGTTAGTCGCACATGGGTTTATGGGTTCCACATTGACATTAATATGGATAGGATTGATTCCTTCCATTCTCACTCTTGGACCTTTCGTCTTCCTCTCATATGTCATGCACAGGATTTCCTCAATATACTCCACAGCCCGGAGATCCTCTACCTCCTCTTCATCACTGACCAAGCCTTCCCTCGCGGCTACGGCTCTCTTCTTGGTGTTCACCTTGTATTGGTAGGCTACTCCATTCCGCGTATTTCCATTTGTTGCCATGATCTGCTTGATCTAGTCGTCATCCATCATGATTGGGTCCAAGGCTTCCTCCTTCTTTCCTTTATCCCTTTCTCCTTCCATTTCCCCTTTTTCTGTCAGTGCTTCCACCCTTCCCCCATGCACGCATGGAAGTTTAGTTGTCTGATTCCATTGTCATTACACCTTTTTTATAGAGTAATATCTTAATAGAAGTATACAATGATCGAATATACCTTCCTCGAGGCCCATGTAGAAACTCTTGCTCTACTGCGTTGTACGAATTTGTGGTATCTACTGCAAATTCTATTATAAATCCTACTACAATACTGTCGAGCTAAAAATCTATTGTGCAGGTGAATTTTTTATTCACTTTCTATAACTGTGTGATCTAGACTGAGGTCCACTCTAACTGTCAGATCTGATTTTTTGTGTGGTTATCCTTCAACCTCAATATCCACTCCTGCAATAAGTGTGGAAAATCACAGAAAAAGACTTGATGCAGATCAGTAAACACATACTTCTCAAGATATTTGTGCGGTGTTACTCTAGCGGTTTATGTTATCTTTATGCGCAAACTATAGCTCCTTTGTCTTCAACCATATTTCGATCTCTGCTTTTGTGGGATTCCACAGTCTCAACATCCCCTTCTAGCGGCGCATTCTTCTCACCCTCTTGTCGTCTGATTCGGTATTCCATCCACTCAATCTTATTTTGTTCCAACATGCAACGGAACCATTTGTTGGTTTGATTTTATATGAGTTTATACCTTTAACATGATTCACCCATGTTCAAGTCTACCGGGGTTCCAACAAAGCCTCTAAAACTATTGGCCATCCTAGTAAACCAGAAGGAAACGCGGTACACAGAGTGCGCTACACAGTCTCACCTAAGATAGTCTTAATGGGTGAATGCAATACTCAAGTGCTTGCAGTCCAGGACTGAATGGAGATCTTTGAAGTGTGCGTTGAGATTTCTATTTAATTATTAAAGAAATATGTTGGCATTCTCATTCATGCATGTAGTGAAACTAGATCCCTTAACGCATTCATCATTCTAACATTAACTCCTATATAGTAAAAGAGACATGAGCATTCAATCACATAACACAGGCTTTATCGTGTTTCACCCCCTCCTGGGCTACGTCCACAAAGATCTGGCTCTCAAGCTCTTCTATTATGGCAGTTCCAAAACTACAGCGTCGCGTTCTTTACAACTCATTCTCAATCGGGTCGAGATCAATTATGAGGCGGACTAGATCACACCAAGCTCCTCATCCTGTGATATAACCCTCAATATCTACCTTTCCGTCCCGCTACAACTCAACAGATTACAAACTTCAGTCGTATGACATAAGTATTACAAACTAATTACTCCTTCTCATGCGAGTAACGCTCTACCAAAACAGAACTCCTCTCTCACAATGAAAACCCCGCTACCTAGACCTCCTAGGTATCTATTTATATATGTTACTGGCTCATTAGCCATTACAATGTATTACAAAAACCCTAACTCTAGCGTCGTTAATGCTTCCATGCATGCGTGTGTGTTTCTCTTCCTTGCAGTTGTCGCTTTCCTCGTGCATGCCTTTCTTCCCAAAAATATCCTTTCTTTCTGATTCAGCCTACTTCCAACACCAATCATAGCCACACTCAATCTTCAATTGAAAGAAAACTTACTACAAGATTAAAAAACACTCTACCACACACATCAATACATTTTTAAAACATATAAGATGGCAGGAGGAGAAGGGTGTAATGCATTGATGCTGAGGGCGCCTCATGGAGGCTAGCTATCCTTTGGGACCCTGACATTTTGAAGGTAGCACAGGTACGAATAATTCTAATGACCTATTACAGAAGACTGGGATATGATGACCAATGTTATGTGTCCAACTCCTACGGTCCATTGACTCTAGGTTCAAAAAAGGATTTCCTCGGGGTGATCTCGCACTTGGGAGCGATCATGGCAGACCAACAATGGATTATCGGGGGGATTTCAATTTGATAGCGTCTCTGGAGGATAATAAGGGGGGTGCAAAATATTGATTCAAAAAATGTGACATTCAAAGAAGTAATAGAGAAATTCTGACTTGTTGATGCTCCGTCAAAAGGGGGATGGTTTACCTAGAATAATAGGTGGGGAGGAATGAACCATATTGTGGTATGATTGGACAAATTCTTGGTATCGGAAGTGTTTTTTTCAAATGAAACAAGCCATATTAGAGGACATCCAACCCTATTCTGTATAGGATCACTAGCCCATCTCCCTTAAGTGGGAAACCAATATGAAACCACGACCCAAACCTTTTCAATTTGAATAATTATGGCTCTGTCACCCTGAATTCCTCCAGAATATAGCGGAATGGTAGGAAGAAAAATAGGAAATTTATGGAACTAATATGTATCAATTTCAATAGAGATTGAAATACATCAAAACCTATCTCAAGAAATAGAATAAGTTAGTCTTTGGGAACATCTTTGAAGAAAACAAAATACTAGAAGAGGACATGTAAAAATTCCAGGAAGAATTAATTTGATAATGTCACTCCTCTGAGCTCAAGATAAAGGAGGAAAAAATACACCTAGACTTGAGTGAAATGGATAAGGAGGAGGAGATCCTATATGGAAATAAATACCACATTGGATGTCTCCAAGAAGGAGATAAGAACACAAAAAAAAATTGTGATTCACTTATGTTGAGGAGAATCCAAAATCGAATAGATACTCTACAAGCGACTGGGGGAGAAATCACGGAAAATCATGACGACATTGAAAAATAACTTGTCAAACATTTGAGTGATATTTTAACATAACCTGACATCAATAGGGTATAAGAAACTAAAATAATTAAAATTTCAATCCCTTGTATTGTCTCTCTAGATCAAAATCGCAACCTCATGAGAAAGGTGACCCTAGAGGAAGTAGAGGAGATAGTCAAGAAAATGCCAAAGGAGAAAGCACCTAAGAAAAATGTCTTTACCACTGACTTTTTCCAATCATGTTGGGACATCATTGGCTGGGACATCTGGGAAGTCATAAAGGAATCACACTCATCCCAATATATTTTGCAGGCCTTCAACACCACCTTTTTTACTCTCATCCACAAAGAACGAGAATCCTGTATTGCAGATAAGTTCCATCCTATTTCCTTGTGTCATGTTGTTTATAAAATTATAACAAAGGTTATAAATAATAGGCTCAAACCTCTGTTGCATGAGATCATCTCACCTGAGCAAGGCATCTTTGTATATGGGTGCCAAATCGTATATGGGATTATAGTATCCCATGAGGCCATTCATTGTCTCAAATCTAGTGGTAGACCATGCATGTTGATAAAACTTGCTATGGCCAAATCCTGCGATAGAATAAACTGGGATTTCATGGAATAAATGTTGGGCACCTTTGGTTTTGATCCGAATTGGATCTCCCAGGTCAAAATCGTAGTCTCCTCAACCTTTTTATCAATTTTAATTAATGTTTTTCCCTCCCTAGTATTCAAACACTCTAGAGGGATCCATCAGGGGGGGGGGGTTTCGCCCCTACCTATTTATAATCCTTGCAGAAGGCCTGGGATGATTCATGAAACAAACCCTACTAGAAGGATAAATTAAGGGCCTAACTATTCACCCCAAGACTAAACCCCTTTCGCATCTCCAAATCATGGATGATACATTGCTTATGGGTAAATCGACGGTGAGGGAAGATAGAGCCATCAAAAAAAATCCAAGAAGTTTTCATGAAATATTCAGGCATGCTTATCAATCTAGACAAATCCAAAGTCTTTTTCTTTAACACTCCCCTCTGATAATTCAGAGCAACATTGCCCACATTTTGGGATTACAATGTGCCTCCCTCCCATAGAAGTACTTAGGGACCCCCCTCCTAGACAAATCCATTTACAATACCTCATGGAAGGAACTCCTTATCAAGATAGAAGAAATATTTAATTGTTGGACTCACGGATTTCTAACCTTACCTGGAAGAATCCTTCTGATAAAATCAGTGTTAATGGCAATGCCTTTGTATCTTTTTCTGTTTTAGCATCTCCCATTAACATCCTGAAGAAAATCAGATAGATTTAAATAAATTTTCTCTAGGGAGGAGTGAAAGGGAAAGGAAATGGACATAGGTGGCATGGGAAAAAATCTATGTCCCAAAATTTCAAGGGGGTATGGGCATTAAAGAACCACAAGGAATGGGTCAAGAATTAGCGGCCAAGATATTTTGGAGGTGGATTAGGAACCCTTAGGCCCTCTGGGCTAGGATATGGAAGTCTAAATATGCTATGGATATCTCACAAAAAGAGTGGATCATATTGGAAGGGGACTGTCCAGGGTCTTTGATATGGAACCATTCCTAGACAAATTGGGAGTTGGTTCAACAACATATTTTTTGGGAAATCCATGATGGTGTGATCTGAAAATGAAAAATATTTGTGTATACAAATTTGCAAGTGTAAAATGTATGTGTCTTGGGCAATTGGATCAAGTTGCAAGCACATAAAAATATTGAGTTTTTATACTTAAAATGAACAGCATAAACAGTCATAAACAGCCATCAAAACAAGCACTTAACACAGCAAAATGATAAAGGAGTTCACCCCTCTCTTGGGCTACATCTACTAGTCCAGATTCTGATGAATCATTTTCATTATATGCTAAAAAGTGTTAAAACATTGCTTTATAATGCTCAGAATGAAAAATAGATGGCTCCAGAATGTCCAAAAACTCCTAGTTGGGCTCTTTTTGCACCTCGTTTGGCCAAAAATTGAAGAAAATACCTGTCCTGGAAGTTTTTTTCCCCCAAACCTACAGTCAAATTGTCCTCCAAAATGCACATAGAATCTGCAAAACCTGGAACGTGCTCCAAAACCTAGCTCTCATGTTGTTCTGGGTGCATGGGCAGATTTGGCGCACAGTTAGCACAATTGGCGCCTTGTCTCTGAAGGTTATGGTCACATGGAGGTATGTGTGTTCCAAGTGGCCAAGGGTCAGTGCTAAGAACCCGTACCCATCGACTAGGACCCCATCTAGACCGTGTTGTAAGTCACATGGCTAGTTCCTTTAGATTGGTGACCACGGGCTAGGGCTTAGTCCCCGCCCTTTTCCTGTTGAACCAAAACATTATGCAATTCAAATAAATTGAATGAAATTGTAGGATTAAGTAACATTTGTAGGTGGGATGGTGGCCCAGCCTATGTGAAGAATTTTCCCACGCCCGGAAGTCGCGGGTTCAACCTCCGCGGAGCCTATACCAAAAATTTTACACATGGAGGGGGTGCCACATGGCGGGCCCTAAGTGGGCCATGTGGCACCCATACATTGCTCCATGCAACTACCATGTGTCAACCGAATATTAGCCCACGTCATCCAATGCATAGTCAGCCTACCAAATCACCTGCCCAATCAGTTGTACATTCGTACGATCAGCTACCACGTCANAGTGGGCCATGTGGCACCCATACATTGCTCCATGCAACTACCATGTGTCAACCGAATATTAGCCCACGTCATCCAATGCATAGTCAGCCTACCAAATCACCTGCCCAATCAGTTGTACATTCGTACGATCAGCTACCACGTCAGCTTGTAAGGACTGTACAGTCAACGACTTTTGCATGTTTGGAAAAATGGAAAGAATGTGATATCTTCCTCATACAAACTTTGTTTGATCCCAATCAAGTTGTGTTGGGATCGTGAGGACGATATCTACACAATGAAACCAATTTTGACCAATTTCGAACACTTTGATTTTTGAGCATTTTTTTGATCCCCTAGATCACTCGTCCCCATTGGGAAGCTTTTTGACCTCCAAAAGACTATTTAATTCAATTTGTAGATCAGGGTACAGCTCCCTCAACCTTTCAACCTCAATCCGTTTAGATTTTCTTGGATTTGTGCCTTTGATACCGACACGAAGGTACTCCACATTCCCTTGTTTTGAAGTTCTTATCTTTTTGTCAAGGATTGTATCCTCGTGCAATTATGAAAGATATTTTGGAGAGAAKTCATATATTTAAGGAATATGAACATGCTCTCCTTGATCATCAATCAAAGGAGGCTCATACAATCTCAAATTCTCAACATTAACAACTACATACATTTGCATATAAGGAGGCAAACCCAAACGGAAGGCATTGTTACCAAYCTTTTCAAGAATCTTGAAAGGTCCATATCTAATTGGTTTCAGATTTTWACCTTCTCCACTAAGCCTCTCTTTGCTAATGTAAATCCAAACTTCATCACCAACTTGGAAACTGTGATCAACACGATACTTGTCATGTCTTGTCTTGTACTTGGCTTGGCTCTTTTCCAACTGTTCTTGTGCCATTTGATGCACCAATTGAATTTGTTCAATGAAATTATTTTCTCTATCAATGTCATAATGATCATCAATAGAAATATCCTTCCCAAAGATAAAATATAAAGGATATTTTGGAAAATAACCAAAACATGCCTCAAATGGATATGTTTGAGTCGATGAATGCTTAGCACGGTTATAAGCATATTGAATGTAGTGTAGGTGCTCATCCCAAAGATTAGGATGTGTGTTGTAATAACCATGAAGAAGATGTACTATTGTTCTATTCACCACTTATGTTTGACCATCAGTTTGTGGATGAAATGTTGTGCTCTTTTTCAACTTGGTGTCCATGAGTTCCCATAAGCTTGACCAAAAGTTCCCAATAAATCGAGAATCTCAATCATAAATAATGGATTTGTGAAACCCAAAATGTACCCATACATGTTGAAAGAACATTTGTGTCATTTGTTCAGATGTAACTTGCTTCGTACAAGGCATCAAAATACACATTGTGTTGAAACGATCAACCACAACATAAAGATAATCATGATTCTTTTTAGACATAGGTAATCCTCCTACAAATTCCATGGAAATGATTTCCCAAGGACGGGAAGGAACTGGAAGTGGAGTATAAAATCCTAATTATTTTTTGCTAGGCTTACTTGTAGCACACAAAGAACATCCTCATACATATTGTGAAACACTTTCATTCATTTTGGGCCAGTAGCAATACCTTTGCAAATTATCCATTGTCTTGCCTACACCAAAGTGGCCAACAATAAGAGAAGAATGTGCTTCCCTTATGATGTTGACTCTTTCACCCTGTGGAATACATAGCTTACCAAGATTATACAAAATTTTATCATGCACATGGTAATCCAATTCCTCAACTTCGTTAGAATAACACAAAGTTGCATAAACCTCTTTAAAATTAGCATCTAAAGCATATTGTTCAACATAGCTCTCATGCATGATAGAATTATGCTTAAGAATAATTGAAGCACTAACAATAGTCCTAGAAATCATATCAGCAACTTTGTTATAAATTCCTTTCTTATACCTGATAACCAAGTGGAATTGTTGTAGAAAACCCATCCATCTGAAGTGCCTTGCTTGTTGTAGTTTTGTTTTTTATTGCAAGTATCGCAATGGTTGATGATCTATCAGAATAATAGGTTATTTTCCCAACAAATAGTGTTTCCATTTTTTCACACTTTGCACCAAAGCATACAACTCCTTGTAATATGTAGGATAATTAATCACAACGCCATTAAAAGTTTCAGAATGAAAACAAATGGGCTTACCATGTTGCAACAAGACTGCTCCCGTGGCATAATTACTTGCATATGTTTGTATCTCAAATGGATTTATTAAATCAGGAAGTGCAAGAACTGGAGCTGAACTAATTTTCTCCTTCAATGCATCAAAATATTTTTGTTTCTTGCCTCCCCATTGGAAAACCTGCTTAATGCTTGACACAGCATGTAATCGAGCTGCAATTGAAGAAAAGGTAGCAATAAAATTTCTCCAATATTGGGTTGCTCCCAAAAAGCTTCTAACCTATGTTACATTGTTGGGCTTGGGACAATCTAAAATGACTTTGACCTTTGAAGGATCTATTTCCAGTTCTCCTCCTCCAACAATATGTCCCAAGTAAACAAGTGAGGTCTTTCCAAACTCACATTTAGACATCTTTAAAAACAAATTATATTTTTTCATGTTAAGTTTCATTGAGGCTACTACTTGAAGAACTAGTACTGACAATAGAGTCTTTACCTTGAAAACCCATGGATGTGATTTTTGATTCATCTCCATAATCATATCCTAAATCATGTTGTGTATTCGCAACAGTCTTTGGTTTCCCTTTGTTGTTAAAATTTTTGGGTCTCTTTTCAGGATGAAGTTTCCAACAATGGTATTCATCATGGCCATCTTTTGAACAGTGTTACATGAGAGTTTTTCTCCCTCTTTCTTGATTGAAGCATTCTTCTTTCCCTTTCCTTTGAATTTCCTCTTTCCTTTGTCTCCATTATAAAATGGCTTCTTGCTTCCCTCTTGAGGATCATTCCTCCCTCTTGTTTCTAAATGAGTTTCATGTACACAAACTTCATCTATATTTGTAGGGTTAAACATGAGAATTGTGTGTCTCAAATAGCTATGCAATCCTCCAATGTATTTGAGTAAATTCTCTTGAGAAGATAAATGTATACCCAAAATCAAATGTATTTTTCTAAATTCTTGAGTGTAGCTTTGCACATTTTTCCCTTTATCTTGTCCAAAGTTTTTCCAATCCATGATAGCTTTTTGCATGTATGCTAATGGATAAAATTTCCTTTTAATTGCAACAATGAAATATTTCCAAGAGGATAAAACTTTACCATGTTTCTTCATGTCCTCTTGAGTTTTAGCTTCCCACCAAATGAGTGTTGCACTTTCCAATCGAAGAGAAGCAAGTTGAATCTTAGTTTCATCGTCTTGGATTCTTTGTATCCTACAATACACTTCAATATGATGAATCCAATTATCCAATTTCTCAGCATTTACCTCTCCATTGTATATAGGCAATTCAAACTTAATATCAAGCTTAAGCAAAGGGGTTTGTTGAGGAATCTTACCATGTTCTTTTGGAGAATTTGGAGATAGTTGTCAAATGGTAGAAGAAGTGGATGATTCAGGTGAAGGAGGTGGAGTGTCTCCATTCCCTCCATTCCCTTTTGGAGTCTTATAATTATTACCTTCATTACCTCTTGGGGGATTTGATATTTCTCCTTGCAACCTTGCATTCCTTTCTTCAAATAAAACTTTCACCATTTATGTCATATCATAAAAGGATTTTCTGAAAGTTTCCTCTTCTGAAGTAGGAATTTCATGACTCTCATCATGATCCATACTTGGTGAATGCCTCCTTGAAGCTTGAGGTGATTGAATGGTTCTCATTATTGAAAGTTGAGAACTTGACTCTAAAATATTCCCTTCTCCTCTTGTGAGATTCAACCTTGTAAGCATCAGGAAACAAAACACTTGCAAACAATCAAACCTTCAAAAACCTTTGCTCTGGTACCAACTTGATCTGAAAATGAAAAAGGGTTGTGTATACAAATTTGCAAGTGGAAAATGTATGTGTCTTGGGCAATTGGATCAAGTTGCAAGCACATAAAAATATTGAGTTTTTATACTTAAAATGAAAAGCATCAACATTCATAAACATCCATCAAAATAAGCACATAACACGGCAAAATGATAAAGGAGTTCACCCCTCTCTTGGGCTACATCTCTTGGTCCATCTTCCAATGGATCATTTTCATTACATGCTCAAAAGTGTTAAAACATTGCTTTATAATTCTCAGAATGCAAAACAAATGGCTCCAACGGCTTCAGAATGTCCAAAAACCCCTAGTTGGGCTCTTTCTGCACCTGTTTTGGCCAAAAATTGAAGAAAATACCCTTCCTACAAGTTTTTTTCCCCAAACCTACAGTCAAATTGTCCTCCAAAACGCACACAAAGTCTGCAAAACCTGGAACACGCTCCAAAACCTATCTCTCCTGTCGTTATGGGCGCGTGGGTAAATTTGGCGCATTGTCAATGCAATTGGTGCCTTGTCTCCAGAGGTTATGTTTGCATGGAGGTACGTGTGTTCCACGTGGTTGAGGGTCGGTGATAAAAACCTACACTTGTCAGCGATGACCCCATCTAGACCATGCTCCAAGTCACATGGAAATTTCCTTTAGATTGGTGACCATGGGTTGGGGCTTAGCCCCAGCCCTTTTCCCATCGAACCAAAACATTATGCAATTCAAATAAATTGAATGTCATTATAGGTTTAAGTAACATTTGTAGAAGGGTTGGTGGCCCAACCTATGCAATGACTTTTCCCATGCCCGGAGGTCGCAGGTTCGACCCCTGCGGAGCCTATACCAAAAATTTTACACACGGAGTGGGTGCCACATGGAGGCCCCTGAGTGGGCCACGTGGCACCCATACATTAGTCCACGTAACTACCACGTGTCAATCAAAGATCGGTTCACGTCATCCAATGCACAGTCAGTTGTATGGTCGTACGGTCAACTGCCACGTCAATGTGTACGGACTGTACAGTCAGCAAATTTTGTTTGTTTGGAAAAATGGATAGAACGTGATATCTTCCTCATGCGAACTTTGTGTGAGCCTGTTCAAGTTACGTTGGGATCGTGAGGATGATATCTATGCAATGAAACCAATTTCGAGCAATTTTGAACACTTTTATTTTTGATCATTTTTTTGATCCCCTGGACCATGGTGGGTCGACACTTTTCTAGGACAATGCATGGGAACAAACTCTAGCTCTGGGAGAAAACGACAACTACCAACACGTAAAAGAGAGTATGCTAGGGGTTGGATGGAAGAGGGTTTCCCAATACTAGGAAGAGGATCCGCAATCTGAATATAAATTGGAAAGAAATTGGAGCAATAGAGAAGATTGGCCCATAGAATGGGAGGAGGAAATTCGCCAAGACGTGGAGGCCACCATGATAAATAGACCACTACAGGCCAAAAAAGGAAAAGACATATTGTGATGGGGATAGAAAGGAGATGGAAATTTCAAAGTTAGAGAGGCCTACATGCTGGCAACATGAACACCTGAGCTTATCGCGAAAGCAATTTGGGGTAAAGTGTGGTGTCCAACCCAATGGCCAAAGATATCAGCATACCTTTTGTTGGTAATAAACAGAAAAGCCTTAACCTAGTATCACATCATCAGAAGGGGTTAGGAAGGACCATCAATCTGTATTATGTGCTACAAAGAAGGGGAGATGATGCACCATCTATTTATCTCATGTGGGGAAGCATCATCCCTCTAGGAGAAGGGATCAACATTATTATGAACCTCAGACGTGAGTAGACGTGATATCAACAAAACAATAGAGGAATGGAGAACACAATCATATAGAAATCCTACACTCAATAGGATATGGACCTCTTTCACAGAATTCCTACTCTGGAATATAGAAGGAGAGGAATAGAAGGATTTTTAAATAGCAACGCCTACACACAGATCAGGTATGGAAGGTGATCCACGCCAACATATAGAAGACAATAGCGGCTACCGCTTGCACAGAGGAGGATTGGCTCCCAATGGGTGTGAAAGTAGAAATATTTAAGAATTAATAGTTGGGACGATGCCAAAAGCAGAGCACATCAACAAAAAAACACCCTTCAAAGGTTTGAATGTGTGAGAGATGGGAGCCTCCCCCAGTCAGTTTTATGAAACTAAATTTTGATGGCGCATCGAAAGGAAACCCATGCCCTATGGGAGCAAGGGGGATATTCTGAAATTCAACATGGGAAAATCATGACATCTTTACCTCAATACTAGGTCACAACTCCAACAATAGAGCAGACTTAGCTATGCTCATCAAAGGTCTAGGGATAGCGGCCAACATAGGCTACCGAGCACTAATAGTGTAAGGAGACTCATATCTTCATTGCGTCCCTAAAAAATATAATCAATGGAACTCAACCGAAGAAAATATCGACAAACTAGCATCTTTCCTTTCAGTTATTGGAGGTGGCACAACTCATTCAGGGCACCTCAACGATTATCCCAGCCAATGTCAGAAGGAAATCCAATGTTGTGGCAGATTGCATGGACAATGCAGGTGTAGACCAGGAGAATAGAGGGAATTGGTGACGATTGACAGAGGTGGGATTGAGGGAACTAAGGAAAACATGACACATCTTGCCAAGTGCAACAGCTATCACCCGAATGGGGTGAAAACTATTGGGACCGACGACTCCTAGGTGGATATTCCAATCACCCACACGTCATCATAACCATCATAGCCTTCATACACTTGTATACTAGTTGGAACACACTTGGAAGTTGGCCAAAACATGAGGTGAAAACTTGGAAGTTGGCCAAAACATGAGGTGAAAACTTGGAAAGGACAACAGTTATTGAGTTCGATGCTACATCGGGTAATGGAGGTACGACAGATCTGGTGTGAGGCTGGAATGTTGCAGTTTTCAAGTGAGAAGACGCCCAAGGTGCACCTTGTTAGTATAGACGAGATGATGAGAAGATGTGGAAGGATACGGGATCGCGGTAAAAGGATAGATTTAGTTATTCATGACAAGGCGAGGAGGAGAGGACAAATAATATGGATGATGTCAAGGCCCCGCGTTAAATGGAAGATGCTGCATAGTATGAACAGGAAAGATTTTGACTCAGACCTACATCTTTGAGTTGTAGAAGGTAAGGATTCGTGTGAGTGGAAGCGATTGCAGGAATCCTGTTGGAATCTAGCTCAAGGGTGTTATTCCATATTGGATCGTCCATACCTCTATGTTTGGGTCTGGATATTATGGGTGTAACATCCCCACTATAATCCCAAGTATGCTTATGTAGATATAATGTGTGGCTACGGCCAAAGCGATGTAATATGCAAAAAAAAAAAAAACTATGTTTTCATAATAAAATGTGATGTCAACTCCTAAGGGGACACTAAGAGATATGGCGGATGAATTAATCCACAAGATAGGGTAGGGTCTAAGAGAATGGCCAAGAGGGTTCCAAGGGAAAATTACCCATGTATATTAACTCAACCCATTTTCCTAAATTTATTATTAGTATATGAACCTTCTAATTTTTTATTGAGTGTTCCCAAAGCCAATCGTTGAATACATGTAAGAGGGTGGGTGTGACTGGTCACATCCAAAAGTTATTGGGCACATGGAGATTTAGTACAATCAGCTAAGGGAATTGTGTGATTCAAGCAAGCAAGCCAAAGGAGAGGAAATATGTATGGGTTGAGATAACAATTTTAGACCGTCAATGTTTTTGCATGAGAAGGAAGTAGAGAGAAAGAAAGGGAGCTTGGAGTTGGTGTAGTCATGGAGGGTGAATTCTAGAGCATGTTGGAGTATATATGGAGCATTTTGGAGATAAATATTAAAGAGCCAGGTTTTCGGGCCTGAAGGGTGGACTCCTTAGTGAGTTGCACTAAATCAGCAAGTGTTTTCTAGTGGTTGTTGGTAGTTTTCCTAGCAGTGAGTTCCCAGCTGATAGATTGCTAGATACATGTGCCAGAGAGACCCTGATAAATGAATGGGATTCTCAAGGGACTGAGATCAATGAAGGGGTACATTCCTTGGGTTGGACAGGTCAAGAGGAACAAAGCTGGTGGAAAATCGAGATAAATGTAGGATAATACCAATGGGTTGTGAGTTTCCTAAGTTGTGAGTGGACAGTGAGAGACCACCTTATTTTGTTGATTACTAGCCTCAACTCGGGGGTGACTGGCTATTGATATTTGGAACAATCAGTCCATGGTTTGGTGGAACGTTCGTCCCAATCATCTAGTTGCACAACACTTTTAAAAAGATAATTGTATATATATATTTTGTTTTGTATTTATGAGTTAAATTGGTGTACATGATCTTTGTAAATGAGAATGATTTATATGTTGATGTAATGAACTATTTATTGCATTTGTGTGTGCATTTATCATGTTGTAGATGCATATATTTTATGGTTATAGAAAGTAGTTAAATATGGTTGTAATTCGTAGTTGAAAACTACAGGAATTTAATTAGTTGTTAAAACTCAATTTTTTTAGTATTTCACACTCTAATGTCCCTCGGTTGGGATGGGGGATGTTACATTATGGTATCAAAGCACCTGGTTCAAACATCGGGCTCGTATGGGCCAAGAACCAGTGCAAATTTGATAAAAAAAATGTTCTTACATATTTGTTTGTGACGAATTTGGGGGGAAATGGTGAAAAATCATAGAGAAATCCCCAAATTCGTGAGTGAAATTCGAGTTTAAATTACTCAGAGTTGTTTAAGAATTTTAATGGAGTAAATATGCAAAGTTTCATAGTTGAATTCAACTTGGAATAGTCGAATTTTGAGTTTTAATGGTTGTTGTAGAGTTGCAGGCAATTTGGTGAATCGACGCTCGAGATCGTGTTTGATCTCGAGATCAATAGTTGAGATTCACTTTAATAAATTTAAAAATCCTTAAGGTATCAATCGTTTGAAAGGTTGAATAAATTAACGACCAGGATTAATTTCGGAGGTTTTTGAAATGGATCAGATCGACGGTTGAGGTTCTCCAGTAGAGTTGGTTGAAGTTCAGCGAATCAACGTTTCAAATCATTTCAATTGGGAGATCAACGGTCCAGATCAATCGGAGAAATGTCGAAAATATTCTAAGTGTTGAAGTTCACCAAGAGAAATCACCAATGGTAGATGGTCGGGTCGGATGAAATGGCGAAGATTTTGGTTCGGCCAGAATACATCTTTGACCACCAATGGCCAACGATCGAAGTCAGCCAAACCTAGCGAAGTATTTTCAATCGTCAATGGTCAGGCGTCGATTGATTCGGTGAGGTGTTTAAGCCATCCAAGAAAATCGATTGACAGCCAATGGAGAAAAGAGGGTGATGTTGTGTCATGCCACGTAAGTATCCACATGTCATTCCACATTATCCAAGTTGATACCTCGGGATGACATTTGTTTCTACGTCTCATGCCACATCAGCAGTTTCCACATCATCCCAGAAGTCGTTGATGGTCGATGGTCGGGTCAGTCGAATTGGGGAAGTGTTTTCAACAGTCATCAGGGATCTTTGAGCGTCGATCAACCAATGGTTGAGATTCGACCAAATTAGAAAGAAGTCCCATTCGCCATTGAAAAACGTCGACCACTGACAATCGAGTCGTCTGGTTTGGAAGGTGTGAAAATAGGTTGTCAGGGAAATGCATCGATGGTCGATGGTCGGGTCGGCAGTTGGGAAAGGAGTCGCTCGCAACCCAAGGAAAGTGTCGATCGTCAATTGACCGATGTAGTCATATCAATGGCTCATGTTGCATGCGATTTGAGATCAACGACTCATATTTAAAGTGTTGTTACAATAGTAAAACAGTCAATTTATGCAAAATTTTGTGGTTTTTGAAAGTCATTAACTTGTGGGGTGATTTTGAGGCCCTAAACGACAATTTTATCCAATAAAAACACACAAAAACATAATGTACCAACCTACACTTGCCTTTGTATCTAAAATAAAATAACTCAGAGAGAGCTATCCAATGAGTTAAATTGTTCCCAAAACAGAGCTCATATGAGGAAGTTACAACAAAAACAATAAGGGTAAAATTTTGGCACAAATTTACTTCCAGAGGGCATAACTCCATGCTTAGAAGTATGTTTTGGGCACGGGAGAAATCGATGGAAAGATTATGATACATAAAAGACAGACATAGAGCCATATTTTGGATATGGGCATGTAAAAATGTGTTGGGAGTGAAAGAATTCACCTATAGCATACATGGATAAATTGGGTAAAGCAACCTAAACTTCTTCGGACCATAACTTTCAGCTCGGAGCTCGGATTTGAGAAAATGAATAGTCGTTAGAAAGGTATTGAAAAATAGAAGACATCTATCAACCCATATTTTTTAATTGGGCATTAAATATTTTCATAAATTGATAAATATATTTTTGTAGCAGTAAAAGAGTGGAAATTACAGCATGTAAATGTTGTAACTTTTCGCTCAAAACTCAGATTGAGGCATGGGTACAGTCGTTGGAAAGTTGTTTCAGAGAAGAAAGCATATAAGGAATCAGAATATGAATCAGTGCATTATGTCCTTCATAATTTTATGATGAATTTACTTGTATTCTAATGAATGAAATGTTTTGTGATGTGTATGTTCTAACAGTAATTATTGCATGCACATTTCTTGCAAAATTAGAGGCACATGAAAGAAACGTTGGATCTTATATGAGGACTAGAGTTATGGAATATGCTCAGGAATATTACAACCATGAGCAGGAGATCAGAGGTATGCATTTCATCATGGGAAATATTGAGACATAGTCAAATGGAAGAAGAGATAGGCAAGAGCATGTCACTATGAGAAGCGTGCATAAGGAAGTGCAGAGCTATAGAGATGATAATGAAAGGATTATGAAAGATCGGGAAGAGATAATTCAGAGCTTAAACATGTTGCATAAGCAAGTCAACAAGGACTCTGGAACTATGCAAGCATTTAATGCTAGACAAGTGTCAACATCTAGATCCCATAGCAAAAGGGATGATCATGGAAATGATAGGCAGTTAAGAAGCATGAGCAGGAACCATCATTCTCCAAAGAAATCCACTAGAAGAACTCATGAAAGTTCAGGGCCATGGAGAATCCCAAGTGTGTCTCATGTTGGGAGGAAAAGGAGAAGACATGAGGAATACATCGTGGAAGGTGAGCTCAGGAAGATCAAGCCACCAACTTTCAATGGTGAGCATTGGAAAGGAGAAGAGGTCATGTCTGGCAGTTGGAAATGAAGAAATATTTTCAGTTGCATGATTACACCTCCCAGGTAGAAGATATAATTGCCACCTACCACTTGCAAGGAAATTCATCCATGTGGTGGGATCAGCTTAATCAAGCCAAGAACCTTGATGAGAAGAGGATCTCATGGAGGCAGTTCAAAGGATATTTCCAGGAGAAATATATGTATGAGCATTACTATGAAAGGAAGATGACAGAGTTATTTGAACTCAAGTTGGGAACCATGACAATGGAGGAATATGAGAATGGGTTCTTTGAATTTTTTAAGTATGTTGACTTCATCAAGGATGAGAAGGTCAAAATCCAAAGGTTTCTAAGTGGGTTACCCTACTTCTACATTGACAATATTCAATATGATAACCCCAATACCTTGGATGAAACCATAAGGAGAGCAAGGCATATTTATGAGCAAAGAAGAGGAAGGCCAATATTCCAAAAAGATTGGAATGACAAGATGAAAGGGAAAAAGGATCAAATACAGAAGGGTATTTTAAGCCACCCTTTTTCAAGAACAGGACCCAAGCAAATAAGCAAGGTAAGTCGATCCAAAATGAACATAAGACTACATATTCATTTGGGAAAAGGCCAAGGCAACAGCATGTACAATGTTGGGGATGTGAAGGAAATCATTTATATAGGGACTTCCCTCAAAAAGGAGAAAGAATGATGATTGTCCACAACATTCAAGAGGCTGAAATAGTGGAATACATGGGAGGCAACATGCCAAGGATTTATGCATCCTTGGAAAACAAGCAAGAAGAACAACGATCTCTTGTGATTGAAGTGGAAGGTAAGATTGATAACCAGCCCATAGCAATTTTAATTGATTCTAGAGCTAGTTGTAGTTACATAAATGCTAACATTGTTGAAATATTCGACTTGCAAAGGAGTAAGCATAATAAATATTGGTTAGTTCAATTAGCCACAGGAGCTAAGAGGAATATCAATGAGTTGGTTAAATATATTCCAATATAAATGAATGGGCTCAACACAAAGGTGGATGTAAACATCATACCGTTGGGATCATATGATTGTCTAATTGTCATGGATTAGTTGGAAAAACACCATGTGGTCCTAGATTGTTGCAACAAGATAATCACATGCCTTGATGAAGAAGGGAGGAAAGGCAAACTTCAAGGCATTCCAAGATTTGTAGTTGTTAAAGAGATTACAGCTATGCAGTTGAAAAAAAGTTTCAAGAAGGGATGTCATATTTTTGCATCCCATATGGAAGAGGTTGTTGAAATAATGTAATTGCGAAGAGCATTCTTATTATTATTGGATTAAATCCCCATTGCGGATTAATCATGTCATCATCATTATTATTATTATTATTATTGTTATTGGATTAAATCCCCATTGTGGATTAATCATGTCGATAATTGTATAAGGACCAAATCCCCTTTTGCGGATTGGTCATCGGATAATTATAAAGGGCAGAATAAGAATTCAGCCCCAGCAATTATTATGGAAGACCCAAAATTAATTAAATGTGGGTTTACCCACCAAGAGTGAGAGTTCAGCCCTGCCAGTGGGGACCTTTCACACGTGCCAGCTTTGTATATATAGGAGGCTAGCGCCCCACTTCTAACACACAACTCACTTGCTCATTATCTTATGAGGCAAGATGCAATTACCAGAGAGAGGAGAAGAAGAGTGGTGCATCACTTGGGGAGGACTATTTGTATTGGTTTGAGTTATCTCTTGAACATTGTATA
>SNQJ01S0008343.1:79478-93439 GCA_010110895.2 Picea sitchensis | reverse complement strand
ACAGATTGATAGGATCGTCTGCTCCGTCGTTTTTCTTTTCTTCCACCATTGAGGGTTTCTTGGGTGTGCGAGAGCGATTGTCTTCAAGAGAGACAAGCTCGAGACCCAACTTTCTATACTTGGACCTCATCGGGGACATGCACTGAAAAAACAATCAACAGCATCTTGCTCTGATACCACTGATCCGGATTATTTTCGGCACGAAATGAGAGCGGAGATATAATAAAGAAATGCACAGAGATATCGCGTATATCCAATAATATAACATAAATATATCAGAGATGCAACCATAAACACAGCGATACAGTAATACACGATTTCTATTAATGAAAGAAATGTACAGAGACTGTAAAAATACAGAGTGAAAGACTCGCTAGAATAGTGACAGCTTATCTTTGAGAAGAGATGTGACGGCTACTCGCATTCGCAAGAAGATGATTACAATGAGGCTTTGAAGGCCTTTTTACAATAAACGGGAATGCCAAAAACTCTAGACATCCAAAAACCTAACCCTAGGGGATGAAGCGCCAAAAGTCATGTGGGTCCCGTTTGGGTAAGTTACTACATCAACTTCCCGGAGTCGTAACTTTTGCATACGATCTATGTTTTAGGCGTATGATAGTTCGTTGGAAAGGTATCATCGAGGAGATTCATTTTGGGGGCTCAATTATTCCTTCAGTTATCATTGAGAACCTCGATCTCGAAAAATCTTCATTTAGGCCCTCAAAATGGCCCCGGAAGTTAAAACCTGCTAAAAATAGTAAATTGTCAAAATTGCCAAAAATTGTTTTGAGCCATTCGGAAAAGGTGGGTGGCCACCGATATCCACCTAGATCAGTGAAGTTCGAATGGACTTTCAAGTGTAAAGAGATATTTTAGCAGTTGAAGGAAATATTGACAAGTGAACCAATATTGAAGATTTCATATACAGATGAAGATTGTGTTGTGTGAATTGATGCATGCAAGGAAGGGCTTGGTGGAGCCCTTAGTCAAAAATATTATGTGGTATATTATGAGTCTAGAAAATTAAAGGAGCGTGAGAGGAATTATGCTACCCATGACTTGGAATTAGCAGCAATTGTACATGCATTAAAAATGTGAAGGCATTACCTCATGGGTAATAAATTAGAACTAAGGACAAACCATTGTGGTTTGAAGCATTTTTTTGGACAGCCAACATTAAATGCTAGACAAACTAGATGGTTCGAATTTCTAAGTGAGTGTGAATTTGAAATTAAGCATATAAAGGGCAAGGAAAATCAAGTGGTTGATCCACTCAGCAGGAGAGCTCGTGAAATGAATATTGCAGCCATTAGCATGTATGGAACTGATCTGAAAGACAAAAATTTTGCAGCAACAAATTCATATCAACATTATCTAAAAATAAAAGAGATATTACAAGGAGGTAATTTTTCAGTAGAAAAATAATTCTTATGAGCTGAGAGATGATGGAGTTATCTTTTACAAAGGAAAATTATATGTGTCAAATTCCAGTGGGCTGAAAAATGCAGTGGCGAAGGAAATGCATAGCGTGCCATGTGTTGGGAACCCACGATATCAGAAGAAATTGCAGTTGTAAGAAGCCAATATTTTTTGCCAGGAATGAAGAAAGAAGTGGCTAATTACATAGTCAGATGTCCAGAGTGTTAGAAAGTGAAGACATAGTATAGACACCCAGCAGATTTGCTATAGCCATTTCCCATTCTGGAATGCAAGTGGGAAGTTGTAACGGTGGATTTTATTACAAACTTTCCCAGAATAGTGATGCAGCATGACTCCATCATGGTGGTGGTGGACAAATTGACTAAGGCAGCGCATTTCATTCTAGTGAAGACTACACACAAAGAAACCAATATTGCAGAAGTATATATGAAAGAAGTTGTCGGGATACATGGGGTGCCTAAGGTAATAGTTTCAAATAGAGATCCAAAGTTTACTTTGAATTTTTGGAAAGGTTTGTTCAAGGGATTTGGGACAAATATAAATCTTAGTACAGTGTACATCCAGAGTCAGATGAGAAAATAGAGAGGACTAACAGAACAATTGAGGACATGCTTTAGAATGTGTGTGATGGATCAACCATCAAAGTGGGAGAATTATATTCACTTAATGGAATTTGCTTACAATAATGTGTATCATGCCTCATTGAAAATGAGTCCATTTGAAGCGTTGTATGGAAGAAAGTGTAACACACCAGTGAGTTGGGATAATTCAGGAGACAGAGCAGTTGTTGGGCCAAACTTGTTGAAGGAAATGGAAGAGTAGATGGAAAAGATCAAATAGAATTTAAAGGTTACCTAGGATAGGAAGAAAAGTTATGCAGACAAGAATAGAGTGTTTATAGATTTTAAAGTGGGAGAACATGTGTTCTTAAAAGTGAAGGCGGAGAGAATTTCACGGAGATTAGGCAATTGCCCGAAGTTGGCAGCGAGACATTTTGGGCCTTTTGAAATATTAGAAAAGATAGGGACAGTTGCATACATGTTAGCAGTTCATGCATCAATGAGAATGCATAATGTATTCCATGTGTCATTATTAAAGAAATATGTTCTTGACCCTAACCACATAATTGATTAGAATGTGATCCAGGTGGAGCACGAAGGGGATTTCTGGGTGGAACTAGTACGCATCCTGGAGTAGAAATTCAAAGTGCTCAGGAACAAATCCATAGGGGTGGTAAAGGTTGAATGGACCCGCTATGGTCCTGAATATGCTACATGGTAGAATGAAGGAAACATGTAGAAAGAATACCCATAATGTTTTGACAAATTTGAAGAAAACAAAATGCAAGACTCCATTTTGAGAAGCTAGAGTTCTAGAACCACATCTCATAGTCCTAGCCAACTGCGTTGGGGACCTTGATAACAGAATGGCTCATTCATTGGGTTAATCCTAATAAATGGATGGTACATCCCTTGGGTTAGCCTTGATAAATGAATCGTGCATTCCTTGGGTTGGCAAGTTGAGAGGAACAAGAGATTATGGTTGGAAATGTTGTTGGAGTTGTTAAATTGCATAAGTTTATTTCGTAAGTATTGTGATGTAAATTTGCATATATGTATAGTGTGCACCAAGGAAGGCGCACAATTGTAGGGGAGGGGGAATGTAACATCTCCACTATAATCCCCAGTTTAATTAATGCTTATGTAGATATATTGTGTGGCTACGGCCAAAGAGATGTAATATGTGAATTGTATTTCTATGTTTTAATAATAAAATGTGATGCCAGTTGCTAAGGGGACACTAACAGAGATGGAGAATGAATTAATCCACAGGATAGGGGATGGTCTAAGAGAATGACAAATAGGGGTCCAAGGGGGAATTACTCATGTATATTAATTCAACCCATTTTCCTAAATTTTCTATTAGTATATGAAACTTCTAATTTTTTATTACCCAAAGTCAATCATTGAATACATGTAAGAGGGTGTGTGTGAGCGGTCACATCCCAAAGTTATTGGGCACATGGGGGTTGAATACAATCTTCTTGGGGAAGTGTGTCAGTCAAGCAAGCAAGCCAAAGGAGAGGAAATTTGTATTGGTTGAGATTATTAACATTTTAAGACATACAATGTTTTTGCATGAGCAGGAAGTAGAGAGCAAGAAAGGAAGCTTGGAGTTGGTGCAATCATGGATGGTGAATTCTAGATCATGTTGGAGCATATATTGAGTGTTTTGGAGCTGACTATTGAAGATCCATATTGTCAATCCTGAAGAGTGGACTCATGAGTGAGTTGCACTAAATCAATAAGTGTTTGTTGGTGGTTGTTGGTAGTTTTCCTAGCAGTGAGTTCCCTTGAGTTCACAGCTAAGATATTCCTAGATACATGTGTCAGAGAGACCCTGATAAACAAATGGGACGTCTGAGGAACTGATATCAGTGAAGGGGTACATTCCTTGGGTTGGACAGGTCAAGAGGAAGAGAGTTGGTGGAAAATCGGGATAATTGTAGGAGAATGTCAATGGGTTGTGAGTTTTCTGAGTTGTGAGTGGACAGTGAGAGACCACCCTCTTTTTGTGGATTACTAGCCTCATCTCAGGGGTGACTGGCTGTTGATATTTAGAACAGACAATCTATGGTTGGGTGGAATGTCCATTCCAAGCAGTTGGTTTCACAACAGTTTTAAAAATATAAGTGTTTATATGTTTTTGTTTTGTATTTATGAGTTAAATTGTTCTGCATGATCTCTGTAAATAAGAATGATTTATATGTTGTTGTAATGAAGTATTTAATACATGTGTGTGTATTTAACATGTTGTATATGCATCTATTTTATGGTTATAAACATTAGCTAAACCTAGTTATAATTTGTAGTTGAAAACTACATGAATTTAATTAGTTGTTAAAATTTCATTTTTTTAGTATCCATCACTGTAATGTCCCTCGGTTGGGCTGGGGGATGTTACAGTGGGTGAAATCAAAGGAAGGACAAACAGGTTTCTCCCAGGGTGATAACAATTGCAGCCGATTCGGATATTTGTGGAGGCTAGAGACAGAGCCCGGGTCGCAACACCGATGGGAGGAGCCTATTTGGAGTAAGAGCATAATGAAGGGATGAGAATTGAAAGACAACCAATTGAGAGCCAGAAATATGAGAGGAGAGGGGGAGTTTCCCATGTCGGTAGGCCTAGTGGCCCAAACCAGAGTGGCAAGGGATGTTGGGGAGGCAAGCATCAGAGTCCACATCCTCTGCCTGAAGTCGGAAAACTAGTCAACGACCACAGTGCAGGAGGCATTGAACATGAAGCACAAGGCTACCTCGGAGGAGGAAATATTGGTCGAAGCCAAGAACTGGGTTTCAATCCCAGGTTAATCCCAAACCTGGGATAATAAATATTTATGTCTAGTGGAAATATACTGGTTAAATAAGACAATGGTGGCTCAGGAGGTGGCACAGTAGCAAGAAGAAAATAGAACCACCCTGCACATTGTACAAGTAGTTGAGGTTAAATTCAAGTTACTCTGTAGATCTCAATTTGGGGTTCAATTCAAGGAAAGGCGAGAGGGAGCCCAAGGCCTGTCGACGTGTCAGCCAGAGAGCGCCACCAGCCAGGAGCAAACCAAGTAGCACCCAATCACGGTGGAGAATGACCAGCCAAAACCTGGTATGCGACTAAATGAGGACCTAGACTTGGAGCAGTGAAACCATGTCGAAGAATGAAGGACTTGGACTCGTGTTTTTTTCTCTGTCCTTTTTTGTTTTCCTAAATCCTTTTTGGCTAAATGTTCAATCATGGGGAGCTTGTAATTTCTCCCCGGGTTTATTAAATTTGTAATGACTATATCTCCAGACAGTTAAATCACTCCTCGGGTCTACTATAGTAGCAACATAGCTAAGTTGTCAACGATAGACTCTCATAATCTAAATATCGATCCAGGGGTCTAGTTTCCACGACAGTCTCCTCGATAATCAACCTGTAATTTTTTTATTGTATATAATAGAAAAAACTAGTCTCTTTTTTTTGCTTTAAAAAAAATCATTACGATACCATTTTGGAAGTTCACATAACAAAGAGATTTTTGTAATTTCATAGCTAATTTTGAAAATGGTTTTATTAATATAATCTCTCTATATTCAATAAAAATTTCATATTAATTTTGACAACACGTAACAAAGAAATTTTTGTAATTTCATAGCTAATTTTGAAGATGGTTTAATTAATATAATATTCAATAATATTTTCATATTGATTTTCACAACTATTTTTAGACACTGTTTTATTGATAGATTCTCTCTATTTGGAAATATTCTCATATTAACTTTGTAAAAGTTTATTTTCCTTAAAATCTTTTGAAAATATTTCTTTTATTTTTTGAACATACGCAATCAAAATATTTTATATTTTATAAATCATAATTATTTTAACTTTTAAACTATATAAATTAATATATTAAAACATTTCTTAAAAATAGAAAATAACAATTTAGTTACTAATTTTTCCAACAACTATACTACATAATCCACTTGTTTCATATTTACACTCATCTGTCTCCACTCGACTCGACTGTATATTCAAGAATGAAACAAATAGCTTGACCCTACCCCTAAATTGTCTTATCTTCTTTGGGAATCTATGCTCGTTTCATTCATTCAAATTCTAGTCTTCTTGTTGAGGAGCGATTGTTATTAGTTACTTGAAATCGTACTATCCTTATGTGACTCTTGGATTGTTTATTTTTAGAAAGTAAAATGACTTTACTTATATGAACAAAATCAATGACATCTACTTTCTCTATGTATTCTATATTGAAAAAGACCCCAAAGTTAACTCAACCCTACCATCCCACTTTCTAAATTGCATTCCATTAACTTACAATTTATTGCAATGGATTTCTACTATGAGTTATCATTTCATTATATTATTGGAGTGGGATAATAGATTTAAAATTACAATTTTGCATTTCTTAAATCAGATTTTTGAATGCATAAATTGATTCAACCTCCTCAAAAACTTCAACGCACTTAGAATATGTAATTCCAACCACTAAAATCTGCAATTTGAGTCATCCTTCTAAATTATGGTTGGGTTTTGGGAAAAACTCATTGAAAAAACATAGAACGTTTAGACCACATATTTTATTATTAGGAATGGGATAACGGGACTCAAAACATTTTTTTTGGTTTAAGAACTACAATCGTAAGGAATGATCAAGCAAATTATGTAGAATCATCACCTAACCCCATTTTACATATAAAAACCGTTAAGTTGCATAAACCTTGTCATTTCTACTTGTCTTGAATTCCTCGTTCTCAAGAATAACTCTCTTAAACAAAAGTCGAATTCATGATATAAGAAAAATACATGCCACGTATGCTTTAGAGAAACCTTGCAAAAAACATACATGTTTGAAACCTTGCAAAATATCAAAGATTCACCAATATATATAGTAATCCTTGTGATGGTAAAGTTGGTCGAACCCTTTCCCCCAACCAAATTTGCATACCATGCCCCCATCACTTGATCTTCAACCCTGTGTTGAAGGAAAATCTCTCTGCGGACAGGTAGATTTCCTCAAACAACTAGACTCTTAACTCTAAGACAGAAAGTGCTTATAATGGTCACTGACTTCCTTTTAGATCTAGGTGGACTAGTGTGTGAGGAGGAAGGAGAAAAGAAGTACCTTTTGCCGGTGTTTGTCCCTACACGCTCTGAGTTGAGCTCCAATCTTTCTCTCTTCGATAAGCCCTGTAGACAAACAAAGTACGACCACTTCCTACTCTATCAAGATTAGTCCGAAATAGATCTATCTACCAAAGAGACAAATTCATGTGAGATTGAACACGAATTAGAAAGAAACGGGCCAAGCAAATTATATTAATTAGGATAAAACATTGCTTACATCCATAGATGAATTGCAGCAGTTTCGTCAAGTCCTCCTTGTCTACCCCTTGCTCAAAAGATCCACGATCCGAATGATGATAGCTTCACTGATTGCTCCCTATGAGATCATAGGTCTCTTACTTCCAAAATATCTCTGCTTCAACACCACTTATGAGATCATAAGTTTGGTGTGATTCTCCCTTTCCAATCCCCTTTCACCATTAGAAAGCTTGCTTATATAGCCTTGGAGAGACTCAACAACTTGATATATCCTTGGGGAAGGTGAGGATTTTCCTCCTTCAGTTGAGGATCTGCCCTAAGATCATGGTTTGACTAGGGATTCGAATCCAACTGCCTTCCAAGAATGAAAGGATCATTCCCCCATTCATCTCAACAACTTAACTACTACCCAGAATAGGCAGCGCTCCCTCAAAAGGGCCATCAGAGTGTTATAGCGCTCCCTAGTAGGCTTTAGGGGGGCGTCAGCGCTCCTAAAGACACCAGCACTCCCTCAAAAGGGCCAAAGGAGCTTTATAACGCTCCCAGACCGTGTAAGGGGGAGCGCCAGCGCTCCTAGAAGAGGTATAGGGGAGCGCTCCCCTCCAAAAACTCAGTTTTTGAGGTGCTTTCAGATGGAAAAAGGTTTGCAAGCCTGCCGACTCATTTCTCCTCTTCCAAATCAAATTTTTGAGGTGTTTCAAGTGTCCTTATCATGTCATTATAGGCACAACATAGGCATCACGGCATCATGCTTTCTTTGACACTTGCGACACTTGTGAGCAAAATGCGACACTTGCGAACCTTGTAATGACGACACTTGCGACACTTGTGAGCAAAATGTGACACTTGCGACACTATCAAAGTGAGTATTTTTTATGTGTAACATCCTGTCCCCCCCATCGATGACCCTAAAACCAAATTTGTAGCCTCAATTCCCATTTATTCAAGTAATAGCTATCCCAAGCCCAACATTATGGAGACATATCCTTTGTAGCATTAATGCTTGGAACAAAAGTTTTTAAGCTAGGTAGGATTCTTCAGAAAGCTAGGGAGAAGGTAACATAATTATTATTATCATCAAACTTGTGCATAATGGATTATGCTCTAGCATCCCACACTTCCATGCATTTTCGCATGGTTTGAGAGATAAGGTGAACAATCAATATCCTCAATAAAAATAGCATACTCGATGGTCTTGATGAGCAATTTCCTTTAGTTTCATGTTTCTATGGATCTTGGGAAGCTCCAAATCATAAACATATTAACTTAAATAATGAGCAATGGATGCAATCATGCTATATTTTCATGTTCCTAGAGGCCTATAACGCAAGTAGGATCTCTTCAGTGCAAGTAGGGTCTCTTCATTGCTTTTATAGTATTTTGATAGAATTATCACCCTTCAACAAAGGCCTCAAGAGTTACTAAAATTTATTATTTTCTAGTTATATCTAGAATGAACATGACTTCCATGGTTAAGTAGGATTGGGGTATGCTTAAAATATGAATATAAGGTGTTGCAGTGCTCATGCATCATATGGATACATAGATTGCATCCTCTCTTATATGATTGTTCACAAAAATGTTTGATTTTGTGATTGTGTCTAAAGTTTTATGTTGTCATTTTTAACACTTTGAAATTCCTCAAAAGAAAATGCGGCTCAATGGTTATGATTTTTTATTATTATTAATGTATATATAGCCCATCAAAAATGCATATTTGAAATTACAAAGTATGTTTATTATTATTTTCTATTGAATTTCAACTTATCTATTGAATTTCAACTTGTATATTTAGTTTTTTTTTTAAATTTAACATTTTAAATAATTGGAAGGGTAATATTTTATTTATAATAATTTTTTGAAGTATGTACCTAGTTTACTCCTGTATTGAAGTAAAATTACTTTTTAACTTTTCATCATGAAAGGGTTTAATGAATATATACCCTTCAACTTGAAATTAAGAATATTCCTTCAAATTTGATCACTAGTCGTATCTTCATAGATTGCAGACAATCTTTTTTTTTTTCGACACATCTGAAACAACCGTGGTTGGAGATTCTATTTGATCCACGAATTCGTTTCCTTGCCCAAATTTTGCTTACTCTGAACTGATCAGTGAACCAACAGAACTTTCCATCTATTTTACTTGCATAATGGATGAACGGTTCAAAGCAACCTAATGGTCGTCCAGTGAATATGGAGGGCCGGGACAATGTAACAAGTGATATCCAAATATAGCTTCCAAACGAGGAACCCCTTACGGATTAATAACCTAACACTAAAACTGGGTGAAGTATAATAAAGTAATATAATATTTTATGCTAGCAAAGTGATTACATTTTTAAAAAGTAAAGTGAATTTTATGAGAAAGATGTATAATTTACATAATATGTAAACAACATAAAAAGAATAAAAATGATGTTTAAAAGGATATATAGAAGTAAATAAATATCAATAAAAATATAGAAGTAAATAAATATCAATAAAAATATAGAGATAAATAAATAAATATAGAAATCAATTACTTATTTTCCCTTATTCTAAAAATGGAATATTTTCATAATTCAAGGTAAAATATAGGTTCAAGTCTTTGTCAATACAAGTCATCATAACAATATACTCATTAAAAGATCAACATATTACTTGAAGAAATTGAATTTAGGTGGAGAGGATATTTCTCACAAGCACCCAAACTAAACTTGATTTATAATGTTATATAAGTTTGGGATTAAAATAAAACAATTCAATATCAACCATCGCCTTTTCAACTCTAGATGTATGTTCAAATTAGTTGTATGTAAAAATTCCAAATGAGACTCTTTATAATAAGCATCTCTAACATCACCTTACCATTCAACAAATGGGAATGGACAAATATGAGCATTTGTGTATTGTCAAGAATATACATTTGTGTTGTGATGAGGAATACATTAAGGCTTGTAATAATAATATGTGAATATGTAATAGATAGCCACAACGTATAGGAACCAATTCAAGGTGATCCTAAGTTTGAAAAAAATGGAAAGAGGGCGACCCCAAGGATAAAGATCATCCTTGTGTTACAAGAACAATCTCAAAAATTGCTTGATATGACTCTATTCTTTGACCAATTGATCTATTAATTTTGTGTTTAGCTTTCTTGTGATCTAGCTTGTATTGTCATGGAGGAAATGGGAACGTGGTTGTTAGGGTTAGATGATGGAGTAGGCACATGGGACAAGTACCAATGATAGAGGAGGTAGAGAAGAAAACAATGGCAAGAAAGAAACTAATGGGCTGCATGGAGATCCCCTCATTCAAGGAGGTTTTGTTAGGGGAAGCANTGGTTGTTAGGGTTAGATGATGGAGTAGGCACATGGGACAAGTACCAATGATAGAGGAGGTAGAGAAGAAAACAATGGCAAGAAAGAAACTAATGGGCTGCATGGAGATCCCCTCATTCAAGGAGGTTTTGTTAGGGGAAGCAAGTAAGGCTAAGGAAATGGGTGGTGCGGGAAATCCAAGCTTAGATATTATAGGTACAAGCATAGAACAACAAGAAATAGCTCAAGACTTCAAATATATTCAATAGAACCAAGATCCGACCTAGAGGATGCCTAGCCCAGTCATTCAAAAACCTTAGGTAGGAGGATTGGGGGTTGCATTCAATATATGAAGGGTCATGCAATCATAGGGAAATTCATAGGGATTTGACCCTTAAAAAAGGCTTTCATCTAGTGGATAAACTCAAGATGGAAGTTCAAGGGCCAAGTAGATCTGAAGCTAGAGTCCAAGGGTTTTTTCACAACCATTTTTTGCAACCCTGGAATTCAAGGAGAGGGGCTTTGAGGATGGCCCATACTTATTCAACTCAGCAAGTTTACATATGAGGATATTAACAGAGAAGTTTAGCCTTGAAAATGAAGTTTTTGTAGTAGCTTCATTATGGATATGGTTGTATTCACTCCCTTGAGAATTTTTGGGTGAAGAAATTCTCATGGGAATAGGAAACACACTAGGATGATTCATAAAACCTAAAAAATTCACTAGAACAAGTATATATACAACCTATGAAAGAATATGTGTTTATATGAATGTTTTAGGAGCTCTCCCATATTCCATCTGCATCAGCTTCCAGGAATATGGATGGTTATAAACCCTAGACTACGAACATGTTTCTTTCCATTGTAGGAAATTCCATGAGCATGGACATGTGTTTATAGATTTCCCTTTAAATGCCACAGCTAATCTCAAAAATTAGAAGGAAGGGACCAACAAGGATTTTATCAAGCTGTCAATCAAACTGATATCAAGAAAAAACACCCCACCCAGGCAGCCCATAATATCCCTAAAGTGGTTAATAGTGTTTAGTCATTAGAAAAGGAATAAAATCCCACAGATGTTAAATCAAGAGAGGAAGCATCTGCAAATACGGAAAATATGCCTCATGTAGCTACCATAGGCGAGCCAAAATGTAGAAAAAAAGAATCAAGCCTACAGCAAGTAGACGGATATATTGAAGGCACTTGGATCTAGAGATGGGAGAGGAAGAGGAAGAGAAATCCAATTTAGAGGAAGAAGAGTTAGACCCGATAGAGGACATGAAAGACATAGATCTACCATCACTTATTGAGATATATGGCGAAAAAAAGATTAAAAAAATATATCAGAAGAAGAGATTCATGTTTTACAAAAGGAAATATTGAAAGGGAAATCTAATATTGGCTCATCCACACAAAATCAAGGAGATTCATTGGGGATGGGAATCAAAACTACACAACTCCAACCAAATAAAAAATCAACATGGGAAGAAAGAAAAGGTGGCAAAAAACTGAGGAGGGGGGGAAGCTATTAGACTCATAATAATTGTCATCTCTATCCGATAAATACTTCATCACCCAACCCAAATCTTAATTATGAATATCACATCATGGAATATCATAGGGGTGAATGGTAAAGGAAAGTAAAGGATAATCAAGAATAGGATCATTAAATACAAAGCCACTATTTTTATAATTCAAGAAACAAAATGTGATCAGGAAGTAATAAAAAATATAGTCTCCAAATGTTGAAAAGGTTGTGAATCAATAGCTATTAGCATGGATGGATTCTGGCCATTTTATGGATCCATCCTTGATAGTGCTATACAACTTCGTAACAAGTCGCACTATCATTGCAAGTTTCAAGGAGATTGGATTGGTAATAGGAGGTATAATAACCAATGTTTATGGACATAGTAGCATGCATGGAAAACTAGGATTTGAAGAAATATTACAAAATATAGGAACAACAATAGGTCAATATCCCTAGATTATTAGAGGTGACTTTCACATGATAACCTTTCTGAGTGAAAATAGGGGAGCCATAAGACAATTGGAGGAGGATAGTGCTATATTTAATGTTATCTTCAAAAATACTATTACAAAACTAGAATTGGTGGACATGATGACTAGCAATGGTTGTCACACATGTTATCGCACAATCTATAGATTGGGCAAAGCCTAACCCAATCCATGAAAGTGTGACAACTACGGGAGTACCTACCCACTGTCACCTTAGATAGACACTCCAGTCGCTTTAGTGATGATGAAATCACCACAAGGGGGGAATCTCAGTGACCCTAGGGGGATTGAGATGGAAAGTGAAATGATGATGAGTGAAATCCCTATAGGTCAAGCTTGAAGATGAAGAATGTCTTGGAAAAGAGTCTTGTGAAAGAGTAGATGGTTGCCAAGACTTTTTACCTGCAAAACAATGTTAGCTCTGCTTGGAACAAGACAAATGATCATAAACCAAGTATTTTATCAAAGAGGATCAAGCAAGAATCCTTGATGTCCCAAATTGCAGCAGTATATATGTGTACAAGTTAGCAATAAAAAACTACCAATGGCTGCAAATTAAACCACTAAAATCAAGCATAAGATAGTGGAAACTAAGTTAGTGAAAACTAGTTAAACTTCCATAAAATGAAACAAGACTTTAGTGATGTTAGAGGGTTGTTTATTAAAGTGTTATCAGAAAAGTATATAACAGCCAAATGGATTTATCAAACGATTTCTACAACAGAAATATCTAACCAGTCAAACTCACAAGTAAACCGTCTAAATGATAGGTAATAAGTAGTAGAACAATAATCTAGGTTTACTAGTAAATTTAAGTGGTATATTAGAGAGAAATAAATGAAAGAGTGTTTTTATGCAGCCCTAATGGATGTAGCATTAAGTTATAACAGAAAAAAGAATTATTTGTCCAATCAAGATGTCGCTAGGGCACAAGAAAGCCTCGAGCATAAAGAATAACTTCCAACTTACACAATTGCAAAATCACAACTTTTCATGTATACCAATGCAATGATTTTATTTCTCCAATGAAAATTAGACTATTGCCTTATCAATTGGGTTATGGGGTCTCTTGTATAAGGGCTAGTTTTGTTACCTCTCTAGGGTTGTAAGCCTTTTTAATCCCTAAAGAAAACAAAACTATGAAGGTAAATCTAGAAGGGTGTAATCCTTTTTACTCCTCCTAACAACCTTTGCAAAGTAGTTTATCCAAGACAATAGTGATAGATATTAGTGGAGGGTGTATGCCTTTATACTCCTCCAAGGGTTTAGACAAGAATAACCGTGAAACAAGAAGAAATAACAACAATATGCAAAACA
>SNQJ01S0008343.1:15652-79468 GCA_010110895.2 Picea sitchensis | reverse complement strand
TACAACCTGGGGGAAACAGGGTGTTACATTCTTCCACCAAAATACAAGTACTAGCATCCAAAAGCATAAGAGAGAGAGAAAGAGAGAGATGTGATTTTCCCAAGTAGGGATAAAATTTCAGCCAGCACTTATGTAATTCTCAAGTGAGTTATGTGTAAAATAAAAGTGACAAGGCCTTTATTTATAGAAGACCTTGTAAAACCAACTTGTCCACATACTTAGGGTAAAACAAAAATTAGGGAGTCAGACCTCCTCAATTTTCCCCTTTAAAAATTAGAATTCCAATTTACAAAAGAAGAAATCCCTAAACGATGACATCATACCCCTTAGGGGCGACATTTTGGCATAATGAGCAAGACATTGAGGTTTTTGAGGGATACGTTGGGCCTCCAAAGGCCACATCTTCATGTGCAAGAGTCTTCCTTCATCTAGATGTGTCAAGTCATCATCAAACCATCCAACACCGCCAAACCCTATCCCTCCAAGTATGACATCATGCCCTAGGAGATGACGTTTTGAGCCTCCAAGGAAAAACATTGGGCAAAGGGGGGGCTAGTCTCCTTCTCCAAGGTGTCCTCTCATGCCTCCAAAGGCAATGTTCCTCATGCATGTGTCCAAAGAGAAGGGGGTGCATCTTCCAACCTCTAGGCTTCATGCCCCAAATGAAGGTCCAAGTGACCTTGTGCCTTCATGATCAAACTTTCACCTGCCAAGGTCCTGCAAAGACAAGCAAGTACGCCCTCCAAGGGTACACAAGTCACAATATCATGCCCAGTAATCCATATCTAATAAAATAACCACCCAAACATGTGCAACAAATCCCCCCTTTTCAAAATAAACAAATTCTCAAAGACCTTATACAATTTGCCAAATTTAGATATGGGAGGGGTGTCATAATGTTTTATTGGGTGAACCAATCCTCAAGTAGGGGATGTTCCCAAGGAGAAAAATTTATAAGTCACGTAGTGAATGTGAGGTGGATGGGGTTAGACTTCTAGGTATGTGGTTCCATGACATACAAGGGCTCGTATTGTCTCATTTATGGGCGCCTTTGTTGAGGGCTAGCCACATCATTTTCCTCTTTTTGTTTTTTAAGGCATATGTTTCCAAGCCCTTTGCTAGCCATTTGCTTTGCATGTGTCACCAAGTTGAAGACAATAAGGAGCCCTAAAAAGGAAATGCATATCCCACACACGCTCTACCTTGGTTTGCATGCATTTCCAAGTTGAAGACAATAAGGAGCACTAAAAAGGAAATGCATATGCCACAAACGCTCTACCTTGGAAATTTTCGGTAGTTGATTAATTATTTATTTTATGGGTCCCTCAATTTTTTGAGAAACGTTTCATTTCTCTCGAGATACCAGGGTGAGTCTTTATTGCAATATGTTTTTTCTAGGGCCCCTCCGGTCCTAATGGCCCCTTCTTCCCATGAAATGAGGTACATGCTCTTCTTCGGTCAATAAGCCTGAAAACATAAAAGGTGGGGAGACGGAGGGGAAGAAGTGATGGAAGGTGGCAAGTATGAGCGGGAATGGTACAATGACCCTTAAAGGAGACCGCCCCAGTAACAACCCTTTCCCTAAGGGTGGCCACTTCCTAGGAAACCATGACACTCACCAAGGTGAAATAGGGAAAAGGCCTAACTTCCAAGCAAGCATTTTCAAAATCAAGAAATGACCATTTACAACATGTTCAAATGCTTCAAATATTAAAATGGCACTTACCACAATATTAAACTTGTTACCTCATGAAGCAAGACATGGTGTCCTGTGTGGGCCAATCTGGGTGTGGTAGATGTTGTTTCCATTGATCAAATGGTGGTGCATGGTATGATAGGGGCCCACGCCTTCTCATCTGCCTCTCGGTACTCCATGTCTGCTCCCTGAGGGCCTAGACACATCATCTCCTTAGTTATCCATAGAAATGGGGGGTAACAACTGGATTCTACTCGAGGATATGTGTTCGCCATGGAATGCATGAGAACCTCAGCATCTCCTAGTAATACATGTGCCTACACACTGAAACGAACAAACTATGGATATTGAGGGCGGCGCACTCACCCTTCATCCATATGATCAAGAATCAAAATTTCAACTAATATTTAAAAGAAAATTTTGCATTTTTTCAAAAATATATAAATTAACATGTAATATGATGAGAGAAAATTATGTAAAGCAATTATGCAGTGATGTAATTAGAGAAAAATGAAAAATGAGATATGACATGCAAATATAAGTAAATGCAACTAAACTATTATGAACAAGCAAATGCAAGTGCAAGGGAAAGAAATGACCTACCTACTTACCTAGGGCCTGGGCCCTGAAGAGGTCAGGTTCCTTTGACGTAAGGTCGGAGAAGAGACCCATCAATCGGTAATGGCATCTTTCTCCCATCCACAGCAAACAAGTAGTATTTTCCTTTCTCTGACTTATTCTTGACGATGTAAGGGCCAAGCCATAAAACATAGTTCATTGCATCATATTTGGGCTCGCCTCTCTTTGTATCCCACATAAGTGCAAGGCTCCCTTCAATGAAGTTAATGTAAGGTATGTTTTCAATGTAAGGCTATGAAGGTGGTTCTGCCTTGACCATATCTTTGATAGCTTGTTCTCGCTCTTTATCTTTCTTAGCTTCATATTTATTGAGTATTTTGATGGATCCTGGTGCTTTCCCTTGGAATTCTGCAAGATTCTCTTTGTATTTGTCTGTCCTTGGAAGTAATGTATCTATGTAATATTTTTGTCCAAAAGGAAAATCTTGAGGGTCATACTCAAATATCTGTTGAGGCACATAAAGCTCACAATCTCTATGATAATCGGGGTGATTCATATCCATCACATGCTTCTTGGCTACCCGTCGGCTATACAGAATCTCAAATGTGTCATCCCCCATGGGAATATGCACATGAGTAAGATCCATGCTAAGGAAACCTCCCATGGCAGCAGCCCAACTTCTTGACAAGAGCATGCCCCAAGCGTCCAGAACATCAATCACTACTATGTTCATAATGAGGTTGATATGAGGGAAATCAAGCAAATACACCTCCACATATTCCCCATCATATTCATGTTCCCCATCATGGTTGGCACATCTATATTCAATTGAATTTCTTCATTGGATGGCATGGGTTTTGAGAGCAAGTTGTGCATCAGAGGTGGAGGAGGCAGAGGCACTTATTTTATTGGCTGAGGTGGATACTCTTTTGCTTGCAGTGGAGGCACTAGAATTGGTGGTGGAGGAATTGGAACTCTATTTCTTCTTGCATATGTCATAATTTATTTCTTCCTCAACTCATTTTTGGTATTCTCATCTAGTTGATTTAGTGCTCTGAGACGCCCCTTTCTAGCACCCCTTTTCCCGACCTCCTCAAGTTGCTCTGGTCTAATATGCACATACTCATCGTCTTGAAGAGAAAATAGTGTATCAATGAAATTCATCTGGTCTGCAGAGCCCGAACCTTCTTCCTCTATCCATCTTGGGCACTCATTTTCTGAATGTGCTTCATTACAAGGAAAGCACCATGGAAATTCTTTCATATTGACCATTCCAACTGGATTCAATGTGTGGGGAGATTTTGCCTCATGTTGAGGCCTTGTACTCCAACCTGCGTTCGGTTGTCTGAAAACCTGTGGTCTCGCAGCAGACTAATTTATTTCCAATGTTTTCAGCATGTTCATAATCTGATTCTTACTTTGGACAAACTAAGTATTCATTTGATCAAATTTTTGACCTAGGAGAGTGATTGGGTCTGGTGCAGTGTTTGTTGCAGTCTTTGTTTTCGCTTCTACCTTCGTATGAGGAAACTAAAATGGCTCAATCCTTGAGCTGATGAGATTTTCCTCGATCTGTGTACCATAATCCTTGGCCTTTGACAAAGTGTCGGGCACTTTATCCTTCAGGACAAAAACAAATTGTCTATCAAAAGCATTCATGTAGAGAAAACAAACGGTTGTTGTTGGTGGACGTAGGTCGGTCAGGATCTGATCATACAGTTTATCAAATCTAGTATCAAACTCTTTCATTGTTTCATTTTCATTTTTCTTTATTTTATTGAACTGTGCCAATAGCATTCTGTTGTCTTTCCTTGTTGACCTTCTACTTGTAAGTAATTTAGTGAAATCGTCATAAGATGCCAGATGATTATCTTGTAGTCCTATGAACCACCTCTGGGCATATTCATCAAGAGACATGGCTAATAGCATAATCACAACATCTTCATGTTCCACACATTCATTTATCAAGGCCACACCCACAACGTATATGTGGTATTCTGGCATAACCACATTATTTCCGGTGAATTTTGGCAACCATTTATGAGTCTCTTTGGGAATGGTATTGGGGTACCCAACTATGGAGGCCAAGTTCAATGGTTTGAAAAGGTTTTTTCCAAAATTGAGCCATTGTGTTGAGGGGAAGGCAACCTTGGAAAAAGGTTATGATGATAGGGGATTTATGAGGGGGCCTTCTTCGATAAACCTTAGAAGGTTTGAATCTTCCCGGGGGGGAAGATGGTGGGTTCTGGGATGGTGGAGTCACCAGATGAAATTTATGGAAGGCTCGTCAAGAATAGAAAGGGAACTTCCCTCAAATGGAATCGCCAGGCAAGCTAGGGGTAAAGGATTTTTTATCAAATCTTTCCAAAGTGTCGTTAGGACTCGAAAGAGGATTCAAAACATCCCCGACAATGGCGCCAAAATGTTATTGCACAGTCTGTATATTGGGAAAAGCCTAACCCAATCCATGGAAGTGTGACAACTATGGGAGTACCTACCCACTTATTGACCACCTATTTCAACTAGGGGGTCAACTCCATGTACCATGAAGATATGCACCTGATGGTGCTACCAAGTTGAACACTTGTTGGCTCTACAAGGCAGTTTGGCCTCCAACACTTCTTTTTGTAATTGGAATTTTCACTCCCTTGCATGGGATAATAATGTAATAGGTATTCATGGATCATAGTTTAGGTTAGTTTCCTATGAATTTATCATTATATAAGTCCTTTCATCGAGTGTTTTTTTTTCCTTGGGTTATTAATTTGGCCTAACCAGCCTTATTAATTTCCCTTGAGTTTTTCACTCCCACAATAATCCTTCAAAGTGGTGAAAGGCGTTCTAATGGTCGAGCCCTATGGTGACTCGTGTCTAGGAATATTGCAAATGACCATGCTAGACATCTCCTAGAGTCTTGCGGAATTTCGTAGAGTCTAAAGTATTTTTATTTTTTTTAATTACCTAGTTAATGGTAATTTTAATTAATTTTGATGTAAAAAATGTAAAAACTAAGTCCTTGGGATTTTGATAGGGGTATGTGTGCTCAAAAGAAATGGAATGAGACCCCTACACCTTTGGACCAAGTTTCAGCTCAATTGAGCAAGTTTTACTAGGTGTTTGTCCATGAGGAGTCCAAATCAATCTAAAACAACAATTTAATTGCTTGATTTGACAAAGTCAAAAATGTTAAATAATTGTAATATGAGAAAAATGGTTAGAGAAAAGGGGGGAGATGATGCCTAAACCCATTCCTAAGCTACCCAAACCCTTTCATAACCTTAATTCACCCCTTCCACTTAGCCACCACTTCACAAAGTCATCCCCCCTGAGGAAGTTGCATCCCACTTGAGGAAGAAACCATGGAAAATCAAAAATTAAAAAGTGGGGCCTCCTTTCTCCCTAGGTGCGCTCTCTTAGTGACTCACACTCATGTTTGACAAGTCAAAAGTGGATGCCAACTCACATCCCACTCACATACCAAAACCCTAACTTACCAAAACCCTAGCAAGTGTGCCCCCCTCCTTGAGATGCTCAATATATCTTGATAATTGACACTTGGAAAGAGCATCCAAGAGGGGTAGTTCTTGCTTCCCAAATATAAATGAAGGCCCTCCCCCCTCATTTCTCGTCTATTCTTTTCCTATTGTTACTATGCTCAAATTTCTCCCATCTCTCCCATTCTTTTTTCTTCCACATTCTTAAGATTTTTGGAGAGAAATTTGTTGCAAGTATTTGCAACAACCTTCTACTATCAACACAAGAAAGTTTTTTAGGCAAATGGTGTGTTGAGAGTATTCTTGGTGCATCAAACTATTGGAAATGACATTGCATTGGTTTATTTTTGTGTATGCAATTTTTTCAAGTTTAGAGTAGAGATCCCAAGCAAGTATTTTGCTTGGGTAGATTTGCAATAGTATTGTTGTAGATCTAGATGAGTAGTTTATAGGTTTACAAACTATTTTGTATTTCCTTTTAGATATACTCACCACTTTTCTCTATCTTATAGCTTGCTCACAAATATTTGCAGGGCATTTCTAGGATTGGAGAAGCTTGTTTCATATTTGGAAACTTGTTTTCTTCATCCATATTCACCCTCTAAATTTTCTGCATTATATTTTTGTTCTTTTCTATTAAATTTTTTAGTATTCTAACACATAGAATAGGTCATTTTAATCATATTTGTTTGTTTATTTTTTCTGCAGAAAATTTATGTTGTAACTAACATAAAAAATTTGAGTTTGTCACTTTTTGCAGCATTTCTAGCAAGCTTTTGCTCGCTGGTTTTTTGCAGGTTGGTGACAAAAAGAGGGATCTACAACCCATTTAAGGAATATACAAGCTAAAGATCAACCTCTCAAATTGGGTCAACAAATACTCACTCCTTTATTTCTCTATTTCTCATTATAAGCAAGCCCAAGGGCTTGCATTTCTCAAAGTCTTGTAATTTTTGGCGTTTTTCTTTTCTTAGTTTGTCTACACCTAGAAAAGAGTTTGGCCAAGCCAACCATCCTAAAATGTAAGGCTAGATTATAGATTTAATTTCAGCATTTGTTTATTTTACTTGTTTGCCCAACTTGTCCTTAAAACAAGGTTGTGTGGCTAGGATAAGTTGTATTTCAAGTTATTTTATTACCCACTTTTGCACAAAACCGGAAGGCTTTGTCCTCCACATTGTGCACTTGTTGTGGTTGCATAGTTTAGATTTGATTTCCAAATTATCTTTTCCATTTATTATTTGTTTTTCTACACCTAGGAAAGTGTTTGGACAAGCCAACCACCTTAAAATGTAAAGCTAGGTAGATGTTAATGGTTATTGCTTCTATGAGTCCATGCTTTATGGTTTAAATCTTTAGATCTTAGAAGCTAATCGTGTAATGTTTTCCTAAGCCCATGGAGGCATAATCATTTATTTGTCCATTCTATTTTACTTTCAAGTCATTGCAAGCTATTTCATTTCAAGTACTTTACTCTTTCAAGCTATTTTATTTTCAAGTACTTCTAGTATTTACTTTTGTCAAGTACTTTTATTTCACTTACAAACACTTTACTTTCAAGCACTCTACATTGCAATCATTTAACTTAAATTAACTCAATCAACTTTAAAGTTCAATTTATCTTTAGATCCTCAGGGCCTAAATCAATCTAGTTTAATTAAAGCACCTCTAATTGTCCCAACTTTGCTATCAAAAAAGGGACATAAGGAAAGAACTTGGGGTGCTAGATCAGGGTGTAGATTTTTTAATGAGTAAAATCAACAAACTCAAATTATGTCAAACACTTAGCAACCTAGAGATAGTTGTCTTCATAAATTTCATAAATGCAAAAACCCACATTCAGAAATTTCCATGAGCAGAAATACACATTGCTAAGCAAAATATGCAGCGGAAAATCACAGTGGACAGCGACCCAATAACACTCGGAAATTTAGGCAAATGTCGGGGAAACCCAACGAGAGAGAGAGAGAGAGAGAAAGATCTTATTATTATGCTTTAGGAAAGTACAAAACATCAACAAAACAACATTTCCAGCCAAAGAAAATACCTCACAACACCAAATCTATCCCACTGAAATCTGCCTCGTTTTTCATGCCAAAACCATATTTTTGTACGACCACCTCTATACCTTGTTTTCTGTGCCCACAAGTCAGTTGTACGGAATGTTCCGTACGGCCCAAAAACAATGAACAGAAAATTGAAATCCGCCTCAAAATCCGTACCCGAAGTTGCCTCGATTTTCGTGCCAAATCCGTACGGACTGTATGGAATTGTACGGATCCGTACAGTACGAGCTCCCATAGCAGAAAAAAAAAATCAGCCCAAAACTCATAGAAAAATTTTATCGGGATTCATGCCCTCCTTCCTTGGAAAATGTGCCCTCTTTGTTGTTCACTTTTCTCTCTCCAGCATGCACAGAAAATCTCTCTAACTCTCCTCCCGATGTCCTCTCAACATGTCTTGCACACTACCCAATGCATTCTTTTATAATCTGAAAATGACATTTTCCCCCAAAGTGTTTTTTCACCTTCCCAACCCTAGATCCAAAGGCCAAGATTAGATCTTGCATTTTTCAAGATCAAGGGTCATGATCCATTCCCTCCAAAATGAATCACTTGAAATATTAAAGTGAGTTCACTTTATTACATAAGTGTTTTATGAAAATAAAGTCACTTTAAAAATAGAAGGTACACTTTATTAAAAAAGTTACTTTAATAAAAGAACCACTTAAAACAACTTTATAAAAACTATTACAAAGTTAAGTGCCTGGTAGTGTAAATATTAAGGTAACATCTGCATACAAGAAAAAACATGTGGAGTACCTCCCGAACTAAAAACTGACACTCCCTCTTAGCGAGGGAGGTACTTTTGGTATCACCACCAGAATCTGTCTCCATCTCATCCGCTGCCATAGATGCTCCCTCTGTACCAGAAGTCTTTGCTCCCTCTGAACACGAAGCCACTACTCCCACTGCACTAGAAGCCTCTGTTGCTACCTCTGTTGTACCACAAACTGAAGACATGCTCCTAGGAGACTGCACACTCTCCTGAGCATCCAACTGTGTTGACTCATGCCTGTTGAGTCCCTTGAGAGTCCTGAAAGAAGACCGAGTGCCAGGTATCAACTCTCTCTCCCGTGCTCCCTGCCAACTCTCTGACACAGAATCTGAGTCTAAAAATCCATTGAACCCCAACACAGGTCTACCCAACAACCTGTACAAGCCCTCATGCTTGACACCAAGCATTACTGTTGTGTCGATAGTTTCTCCCACAGGATACAAAAACACATGTCCATTGTTGAAAACAACTCCAAATCTACTCTCATCCAAAGTTGACACTGAGAGAAAATTAACTGTCAACTCTGGAACATATAACACCTCGCCAACCTCCAGAAGACCTCCTGACTCTAGTTGGAATCTCATCCTTCCAACCCCCTCTACTGCATGTTGTGGGTCGGCTCCACAATTCACGCTACGGTCTAAGTCTATCTCTATAAGATCAAGGAAAATTGACCTCAACCCGATCATGTGCCGAGAAGCACCACAATCCACAAACCAAGATTCAATGTCCTCGAACACTAGGCATCCACTACCCACGGAACTAGCCATGAGAGAGAACTCCTTCTCAAATCTCTGAGCAAACTCTGCAACCTCTGTTGAAGCTGACACCTCTGGTTCCTATTTCTTCTTCTTGTTGTTCGGACATTGACTAACATAGTGGTCAGTCTTGTGACATGAAAAGCATTCCACCTTGCTCATGTCCTTCTTATTTCCCTTTACCACAAGAGCAACATTCTTGTCGTCTGCACCATCCAATGCATTTTCCTGAGACCCCTCCTAGATCTCCTCCTGTGTAAAATCATCCCATAATCTGCTCCAGTCAGAGAGCTTCTCTCTCCCCACCACGCACTTGACGAAAACTTCCCACTCCTTGGTGAAGCCTTTGAGGGCTATCTGCACCAACTCTAAGTCAGGAATGACTTATCCAACAGCAGCAAACTCGTCATTCACCTGTGTAACCCGGGTGAGGCAAGTGGCCACACTCTCTCATTTGACCATCCTAGCTCCATGGAGCTTGTCCCGGAGAGCCATTTTCCGGTTCTTGTTCTTAGACTCATACAAGTCTTTCAGTGCAACCCACATTTCATTGGTTGTCTTCTTCTCAGCCAAATGTGGAATAAGGTGGTCTCTGACCCCGTCCAAGATGATTCTCTGAGTCTTGGCTTCCCTCACCTCATGAACATCAAGAGATATGGGATCTGAAGCAGGTACAGGCACAATGGTGTTCGCAAACGACCACAATTTGTTATCCTTGAGAACACTGCTAATTCTAACCTTCAACTGCAGGGAGTTGGAGATCCCCTCCAATCTATCTTCAAACCTAATGTTGAAAGTCATCTTTGTCCACCTAACAAAAAACTATCTTCAAACCTAATGTTGAAAGTCATCTTTGTCCACCTAACAAAAAACATTTTTTGCCTTCTTCAAGCAAATACAACAACAAATCACTTGTTGTTCCAAGTATCAAATGTTGTCCACTAAACTTCAGAGCACAAGCTTTTGATACCATGTAGATTTTCTAATGACTAAAATCAGTGAACCTACCTTTTGTCAAACACTTAGCAACCTAGATATAAGTGTCTTCATAAATTTCATAAATGCAAAAACCTACATTCAAAAATTTCCATAAGAGGAAATACACATTGCTAAGCAAAATATGCAGTGAAAATACACAGTGGACAACAACCAATAACACTCAGAATTTTAGGCAAATGGTCGTGGAAATCCCCAATGTGGGGAAACCTAACCAGAGAGAGAGAGAGAGAGAGAGAGAGAGAGAGAGATCTTTATTATTATGCTTCAGAGTACAAAACAAGAAAGCAAAACCACATTTCCACCTTACAAAGAAAATAATTCTCACAACACCAACTGGCCCCACATAAATCATTTCACTTTTCGTACAAAACCGTATTGTTAAAATGACCACTACATTCCCATTGCTCCTACAGCCTGGCCAGGACGGATTGTTTTGTACCTACCTGTAAAAGTGAATGTAAAACTGGAATCATTCTCAAATCTATGTTCAAGCCACCTTTCGATTTTCATGTCATCCGGTATTAAACCGTAATTTATCCATTGTGCACGACATCCCACCAATAAACAACACCCAAACTCATGTAGTACCTTTCTCGAGATTTGTGCCCTCCTTCCTTGGAAAACGTTCCCTCTTTGTTGCTCACTTTCCCTCTCAAACATGCTCAAAAATCTCTCTAACTCTCCTCTCGGTGTGCTCTCAACATCCTCCCAATGTCTTCACATGTCTTGCACACTACCCAATGCATTCTTTATAACTGAAAATGACATTTTCCCCCCAAAGTGTATTTTCACCTTCCCAACCCTAGATCCAAAGGCTAATATTAGATCTTTGTCTTTCAAGATCAAAGATCATGATCCATTCTCCAAAATGAATCACTTGAAATATTAAAGGATTTCACTTTTATTACATAAGTGCTTTATGAAAAATAAAGTCACTTTAAAATGAAAAGGGCTACTTTATTAAAAAAGTCATTTTGATAAAAGAACCACTTAAAACAACTTTATAAAAATCCATTGTTAAGTGCCCTGTAGTGTACATGTAACATCCGCATACAAGACAAAACATGAGTACCTCCTGAGCTATAAAAACTAACATGGATTGTCTCACCAAGACTAGGTGTCCCCCTTGTTTAAGTACTTTTGTTCCCTGGATTGTTCCCTCATGTTGAGCTAGGGTGTGGTCTTGTTTGCCCCACTTATTGAGCACCCAACAACCCTTTTGGTATAAGCAGGGAGATTTCTAGGGAAGTCACATAGTTTTAAGATTCAGATTTTCACTTAACCAACTTAATCAATCCTAAAACATATCCACTTCAACCTTGGGCTAATTCCACTATATATTTCATGGTTTATGCTTTATAATCTTTCAAACACTTTACACTCGCTACTTTTATGCAAGTTTATTTCAATTTTGTGGATGTTAACTAAGTGGACTTGGAAGTTGCGCATCTTTTTTCCTTTGGAGGATTTCTTGCTTTATCTTTCATCCATCTAAAGTTGTGCACTTGCCCTTGGACGCTTCTTCCAGTAATTTCTATCCCATTTGAGTTACATGTATTGAATCATTGGTTTAACCCCTGAAGTTGTGCATCTTGTGGAGGCAACTTCACTGTTTGGTTTTGATTTTTGTGTATTTGTGTTGATGCCATTGAAACCACACCTTGAAGTTGTGCATCTTGTGGAGGCACTTCACCTGCTTGGGTTGTTAGCTTGTTGTGTTGTGGTGATCTTTGCTTGAGCAATATTTATTTTCCATGCACAATCAAGTTAGTTCAAGTTAGTTTCAAGTTAGTGCTTGTTATCTTGCTTTGTCTATAATTGTATCTTTGTTGTATCTCTTAACTATCTTTGCATCTTAACTCTTGTAGATAGTTGTCTATTTCATTCATTTGTATCTAATTCAATTTCTTTTGTAAAGTAATTTATTTTGTATCTAGTTGTAATCCTTGTAAAGTCTAATCTCTTCTTTTTAACTTAGTTGACCCTTTACCCAACCTTAGGCACCAGTCCTAGTTGACTTAGGGAAATGGTCATCGGGTCTTTTGCATTTGAAATTTTGCACTTTGCATTGTTTTCCTTTCATATAGGCTATATTCCCCCAAACCTTTAATCAATTAAAATTAACTCTTAGAAACTTTAACTCTCACATAGTAAATGGGGTCTACCCCCCTTGTCTTCCGTAGGAGTAAGCCTAGATGAAAGAAGTTCAAATCAAGGTGACAATGGGTTTGAATCCTAGGGCATTGTGTCTCTAGGGACACACTAAGTGGATTGGACTTAATCCACGCTAGCAAGTGTGTATAAGGACTGCAACACCATTGTCATCTTAGATAGACACTCCACTTTTAGTGATGATGAAAATCACCACAAGGGGAAATCTCGATGGACCCTAGGGAGATTGAGATGAAAAGTGAAATGATGATAAGTGAAACCCCTATAAGTCAAGCTTTCTTGGAGATGAAGAATGGCTTAAAAAAGTGTCTTGTGAAAGAGTAGATGGTTTCCAAGTGTTTTGTACCTACAAAACAATGTTATTCCTAGAAAAAAGACAAATGATCATAAAACCAAGCCTTTTATAAAATGGGATTAAGCAATAATCCTTTATGTTCCAATTTGCAGCAGTATATATGTGTACAAATCAGCAATAAACAACTACCATTGGCTGCCAATTAAACCACTAAAACCAAACATAAGATAGTGGAAACTAAGCTAGTGAAAACTAGTTAAACTTCCATGAAATGAAACAAGACTTTAGTGATGTTAGAAGGTTGTTTATTAAAGTGTTATCAGCAAAGTATATAACATAACCAGCAAAGTATATAACAGCCAAATTTTTGTAGCAAACAATTTCTATAGCAGTAATATCTGACCACTAAAATTGACAAGTAAATCATCTAAATGATAGTTAATAAGTAGTTGAACAATAATATAAATTATTGGTAAATTTCAACAGTAGATTAGAGAGATATAAATGAAAAAGAGATTTTTTTGCAACCCTAATGGTTGTAGCATTAAGTTATAATGGCAAGAAGAATTAGTTGGCTAGTCAAGACACCCCTAGGGCACAAGAAAGCCTCAAGCATAAAGAATAAATTCCAACTATGACAATTGCAAAATCACAACTTTTCACATATACAAATGCAATGATTTAATTTCTCCAATGAACAATAGACTAGTGCCTTGTCAATTGGGTTATGGGGTCTCTTGTATAAGGGTTAGTTGTGTTACCTCTCTAGGGGTGTAATCATTTTTACTCCCTAGAGAAAACAAAACTATGAAGGTAAATCTGGGAGGGTGTAAGTCTTTTTACTCCTCCTAGCAACCTTTGCAAAGTAGTTTATCCAAGACAAGAGTCATGGATCTTAGCAGAGAGAGGGTGTATGTCTTTATACTCCTCCAAGGGTTTAGACAAGAATAACCATGAAACAAAAAGAAATAACAACAATATGCAAAAAATTTCTTACCAATTCCAATAGATAGCAAGTAAAAACCCTTCTCTACCAAGAATATTCCACCACAAAGCAAGAACAAAACATCAAAGAGATGGTGCCTTAGATTCTTCCACTAAAAGACAAGTACTAGCATCCAAAAGCATAAGAGAGAGAGCGATGTGATTTTTCCAAGTAGAGCAAAAATTTCAGCCAACACTTATGTAATTCTCAGTGAGTTAAGTGTAAAATGAAAGTGACAATGCCTTTATTTATAGACGACCTTGTAAAAAAAAAAAAACTTGTCCACAGACTTAGGGTAAAACAAAAATTAGGGAGGTCGACCTCGTCAATTTCCCCCTTTACAAACTAGAATGCCAATTTACAAAAGAAGAAATCTCTAAATGATGACATCATACCCCTTATAGATGACGTTTTGGCATAATGAGCAAGACATTGAGGTTATTGAGGTTATTGGGCAAAGGGGGGGCTTCCAAAGGCCATATATTCATGTGCAAGATTCTTCCTTCATCTAGATGTGCCAAGTCATCATCAAACCATCCAACACCACCAAACCCTATCCCTCCAAGTATGACGTCATGCCCTAGGAGATGACGTTTTGAGCCTCCAAGGCCAAATGTTGGGCAAAGGGGGGGCTAGTCTCCTTCGCCAAGGTGTCCTCTCATGCCTCCAAAGACAATGTTCATCATGCATGTTTCCAAAGAGAAGGGGACGCATCTTCCAACCTCCGAGCTTCATGCCCCAAATGAAGGTATAAGTGACCTTGTGCCTTCATGATCAAACTTTCACCTGTCAAGGTCTTGCAAAGACAAACAAGTATGCCTTCCAAGGGTCCACAAGTCACAATATCATGCCAAGTAATTCAAATCTAATCAAAGAACCACCCAAACATGTGCATCAAACCCCCCTTTTCAAAATAAACAAATGCTCAAACACTTTATACAAATTTCCAAATTTAGATATGGGAGGGGTATCATAATGTCATATTGGGTGAACCAATCCTCAAGTAGGGGATGTTCCCAAGGAGAAAACTTTCTAAGTCGTGTAGTGAATGTGAGGTGTATGGGGTTATACTTCTAGTTATGGGGTTTCATGACATACAAGGGCTCGTATTGTCTCATTTATGGACACCTTTGTTGAGGGCTAGCCACATCCTTTTCCTCTTTTTGTTTTTTAATGCATATTTTTCCAAGCCCTTTGTTAGCCATTTACTTTACATGTGTCACCAAGTTGAAGACAATAAGGGGCACTAAAAAGGAAATGTGTAGCCCACATATGATCTACCTTGGTTTGCATGCCTTTGCAAGTTGAAGACAATAAGGGGCACTAAAAAGGAAATGCATAGCCCATAAACACTCTACCTTGAAAAGTTTCAGTGATTGATTAATTATTTATTTAATGGGTCCTTTACGTTTTTTAGAAACATTTCATTGCTCTAGGGATCCTAGGGTGAGCCTTTATTGCATGATGTTTTTTTCTAGGGCACCTCTGAGCCTAATGGCCCATTCTTCGCATGAAATGAGGTACATGCCCTTCTTGGCTCAATAAACCCGAAAACCTAAAAGGTTGGGAGACGGAGGGGATGAAGTGATGGAAGGTGGCAAGTATGAACGGGAATGGTATGATGACCCTTCAAGGAAACCCTCAGTAACAACCCTTTCCTTAAGGGTGGCCACTTACTAGGAAACCATGACACTCACCAAGGTGAAATAGGGAAAAAGGCATAATTTCCAAGCAAACGTTTTCAAAATCAAGAAAGGACCCTTCACAACATGTTGAAATGCTTCAAATATTAAAATGACACTCACCACAATACCAAACTTTTTACCTCATGAAGCAAGACCTATTGTCCTCTATGGGCCAAGCTGGGTGTGGTGGATGTTGTTGCCATCTATCAAATGGTGGTGTGGGGTGTGATAGGGGCCCTTTCTTGCTCATATGCCTCTTGATACTCCATCTCTGCTACCTAAGGGCCTCAAGACATCATCTCCTTTGTTATCCCTAGAAATGGGTGATAACAACACCTAGGACAACAGAAGATGCATAACACATCAAATAGTGGTAATGTTAGATCACTTCCTAGTCTTGAAATCCCTCATCTGATCAATAGTTGCATTTGAAGAAGAAATCGTATCAAGAGCAAGATCTAATCACTAGCCCCTAAGTCTAGCTTGGAAGAATTTGGATCCTACCAAATCAAGACCCTTCAAATTTGAGAAATTTTCACTTGATTACCTTGACTCCAAAGCACATATAAATCAATGGTGGAAGGAGGCAAATCCAATGAGTGGGTCATTGATGTATCACCTACAACATAGGCTTAAAAATATAAATGTCAAACTAAGACTTTGGAACCAAGTAGTCTTTGGAAACATTTTTCAAGGGAAACGTGATCTAGAAACCCAAATGGAAGAGGTTCAAAAAACGATCGTCAATGAAGGTAGGAATGACGAGCTCGCATTTAAAGAAGAAAAAATTGTAGGAACAAATAGAAGTAAGGGCGAAGCAAGAACAAATTATATGGAGGAAAAGGTCAAGAATCAGTGGGCTCAAAGAAGGATATAGAAACATGAGATTATTCCACACCTTAATGATCAATCATAGACACCACAATAAAATAGTTTCCCTACAAAGTGTCGATGGAGAAAAATTGGAAGACCATAAGGACATTGAAAAAGAGATCAGAGCTTATTATCTCCAGCGCCTTTTGGATCCAAAGGTAGATAGGAAACATGCCATGAATTCCATATTAAACCACATCCCATTGTTCATAACTCCAAAAAACAAAATACAGGCCTTATGAGACAAGTCACTCCAAAAGAAGTCGAGAGAATAGTGATGGAAATGATAATTAGAAAGTCACCAGGCCCAAATGGGTTCACCATCGTAGTCGTAGGAGAAAATTGTAGATTTTAAACTTGTACAATTAACTATTGTAAACAGATTCTTAATAAAACAGAAATGATACAATGGCACGCGCACACATTACACAAAGATTTTTAACCTGGAAACCCAAACTGGGAAAACCAGCAACTTGTTTAAAGCCACACCTCTAATATTCTATCCATCATATTCATTGTTTACAATACAATATACTAATAGGATCACGCGGAATCCAAAACCCTAATCCATTGACCCGGATTAGTCAACAACCTTAATTCTTTAATCGAAATTAGAAAACCATCGACAAAACCATGTGCCGAAAAACCACCAAAAACGGACGCAAAAAACCACCAGACCCCCTTTGCTCCCATATTAGTGTACATTACATGAGATCAATTTTGCAAAGAATATAACACATACGCAAAAAACAATTATGGAGGGTGTTGGAATACTCAAGGGCCTCATAAGAAATGCTCTAAGCATTTAACTCCACTTTCCTCACTCTCACACCCAAGAAAGACAAGGTTAATTCTCCAAACACATTTACACCAAAATTGGTTTTCAATTTGATACATAAAATCATTTCTAAGGTTATTGCCAATAGGATAAAGCCAATCATGTCTTACAAAACTTCACATGAGAAAGGAGGCTACATTGAAGGGTGTCATATTTTAGATGGCATCATAATTACCGTGAGGACATTTTCTCCCTAAATTCAAACAAAAAACCAGGTATGCTTATCAAACTTGACATGTCCAAATCTTTTGATTGTTTAACTTGGGATTTCTTAGTTCAACTACTATCAACTTTTGGCTTTAGTCAATATTGAGTCAACTAGGTCAAAATATTGTCTCCTCATCCCTCTTCTATATTCTTGTTAATGGTTCACCTACCCCCCATTCAACCCATGATATGGCATCGGGAAAGGAGATCCCCTATCTGCCTTTCTGTTTATTCTCATGATGGAGGGGTTGGGTAGAAAACTTCATCATTGCACTACTTCTAGGAATTTAAAGGACCTTAACCTCCATAGTGATGCTAATCCCTTTTCCCACCTTGAATTTTCGATCACAGGATGCTCATGGGTCATTATTTGACCAAGGAAGTAGCATATTTTAAAGAAATCTTGGATACATTTCTATTAGTCTGTGGAACTCTTATCAATCAAGGTAAATCCCTTATATTCTTCTTCAACGATTTATTAATTACCCAGCATGACATAGTTCAAATCCTTTGTTTTCAAAAAGGATCCCTTCCCTTGAAATACCTCAGAGATCCTCTCATTAAGAGTGCATTAAGAAATATCTCCTAGGAATACTTCCTCTCTAAGCATGACCATAAACTCAGCTCCTAGACCTTCACATCTCTTAATCTCCCTACAATATTAATTTTTCTTAAAGTTGTTTTTCAATCTATACATGTATACTTTTTCTTGGTGTTGACAACACCTCCAAAGATTTTAAAGGACATAAAAAGTATTCAAAGATCATTTCTCTAAGGGGGGGATAAAAGGGAAAGAAAATGGGCCCTTGTGGCTTGGGACAAATTATGTATTTCAAAAGATTCAGGGGGCATAGGAGTTTGTAACCTTCCAATTCTTAACAAGGTCCTGGTAGCAAAGATTTGGTAGAGGTGACTTAAAAACAAGGAAGAGTTGTGGGGTAAAAAATGGCTTGTCGGCTGTTAGATATATCCTTGGGTTTATAGTGGCAGTCAACGGATTTGAACTTGGGCCATGCCCAAGTAATCTCGACGTGTTACCGATTTCCCCACAACTTAAAAAAAAAATGGTGCAAAAGGTATACAATAGATGTTGAAGAACAAGACCTTGTAAGAATGGAGGGGAACCAATTAAGCTCTTTGATAGGGAAAATTTCTTGGAAAAGAAAAACTATAGTCCAAGACAAAAATTTCTAGGAAACCAAATATGGAAACTTTGCTCTCTTTTGGGATGATTCTTGGTAGCAACAACCTCAACTAAGTAGGTAAGAAAATCTTTCAAATATCAAAAATCTATTCCATAGCTCGATCTCGCATTATGTCAGTCAATATTAGGATAAAATACAAGGTACAAATCACATTAGATGACAATCTCCAAAACCGAGAGATACATGGCCCCCAACAATTACTCAAGAGGGAGCAGAGCTACTGGAAACAAAATTGAAGACAAGAAAGATCAAATTTAGGAACAATCCTAATAAGCTTGGATGGGTACATATGGAAGGAGGGACATTCTTAATTAAAGAATATTACATAATGGAATCAAGGCACATCTTAGAGGAAAAATATAAGATTTGGAAGCAGGTTTGGAACCTAAATGCATGGCCAAAAGTCTCCACCTTCCTCTAGTTGCTTGTTAGACAGAGATTTTTAACTTGGGATAAACTACAACAAAGGGGTACTTCATGTGTAAGAAAGAGGTAGAACCAATGAAACACCTATTCAACTAGTGCAAACAAGAAAACTTCATACAGGACAATATGTACTGTGACTTTTAAACAAATAGATAGAAGAAGACATGACATCTTGGAAACCATAAAGAGTGGTGTTTATATCCTCCATTCATAAATCTAATCTTAAATAAGATATGGAAGCTTGCTCCATGATTTATTCTATGGTACATATGAAGGAACGTAACCAACTTGTATTCAAGGGGACCAAAGGGGAATGGAGGTTCTTTAAGCTAAGATCTATGAGAACATAAAAGAAACCATTCACTACATGTCATGGGCACCTGAAAGAAAAATGCTTAGACAAGAAGCGAAAAATTATCTCTCTTTGGGGCATTGAATCTAGGAAACTAATAGATAAATGCAATGCCTCCACTCCTCGAGCTAAATCCCTAGACACATGGTCTACTCCACCATCAAACTTTATAAAACTCAATTTTGATGGTGCCTCAAAAGGCAATCCAAGCCCATCGGGATTAGAAGGAGCTTTTAGAGACTCCTATGACCATATCCTTATGGTGTTCGTAGGGTCCCTAGGGGTAGAAACTAGTGATGCAACTAAGTTGGAAGCTCTGGAAAAGGTTCTTCTCATTGCATCAGATCATGGGTATGACAAGTTGATCGTGGAAGGGAACTCCCTCATATTGGTGAATGCACTTATCCAAATGTTGAATGACACCCAAATTGACAAGCTTGAACACAACTAGAGACTCTCCTCGGGCCTGGAAGGCAAGGCCAATAACATTCCACTCATCCCAACAATCATTCACTTCCATGTAAAGTGCAAAGAAAATTGTCTGGCGGAAAAACTAGCCAATGAGGGAGTGTTTCTAGCCACTCACAAGTTGAATGTAAGTTGGGATATCGTGGAAGCAACTACCCTAAGGGATGATTGTCTTTGCATCCACAAATTAGATATGGAAAGTAGAAGAAAAATGCAGAAGTAGAATGTGGGAGTGAGGGAGGTGGGAATAGGAGATGCAAAAGCACAAGTGGAAGTGGAATGTGGGATGCGAGAGTCCAAAAGTTAAAGGATGCTAAGGAGAGGAGTGGCATGAGAGCCTACACATTCCACATAGAACTTCTTTGGAATGTGGAAGGTGGAGGGTGGCAAATGCGAAGAGGTGAAGGATGCAAAGGAAAGGTAGCCAGATGAGAGTCTATGCATCCTACATTGAACTCTTTGAAATGTGGGATGTGGAGGGTGGAAATGAGAAGAGGTAGGGAATGCAAATAAAGAGGACAACATGACAAACTTTGCATTTCACTCAAAAATTGGTGGAATTTAGCAAGACTTGTACATGGGAAGAAAAAGCAACAAGACTCAAAATTTTGCATGCAGAATGTGAAAATGTGGAAATGAAACACTCTGCACCAAATATGGTGATGTGGGAATATCAAGGACTAGACCATAGGAAGAAAGAGAAACAAGACTCTTTGCATTCTACATTCTACATTCTACATTCCACATGAGAATTACAAATAAGGGAAGAACAACCTGGAAACTTGTCTCTATGCTCTGCGTCGAATGCAGGAATGTGGGAACTTGGTCATGGGGAGAAAGAGCAACAAGACTCTCCACACTATTATGTCTATATCACTGGTGAGCTCAAGTATTGCAGCAATAAAGGCTACTAAATCTCGGGTAATCACACTTAAATTATCAACTAGAGGAATCGTAGACTTGTGAAGCACTATGCAAAGTTTATGTAATCATCAAGTGTACAAATGAGATAATAAATTAACTAGAGAATGAAACTGTATGAATATGCAGCTACCTGCAACTAAGAACCATAACTATGTAGCATGAATCTTCTGAACATGGAATGCCTTAGGGATTACTAGATGATGCTACATAACTCCTTGTCTCTTTTAGAATTAAACATTACTATTGAAAGTAAAGTAGAATAATAAATGCTCAATGCCACAAAAAGGAAATGGAAATTGACAGGCAAATTCAATGATAGAAGATAAACCTATTCTACAACGCATTGAATCACACAACAGATCCCTTTCCAATCATAGGTTTATGGCATGTTGGTGAATGAATAAATCACATTAACAAAGATAACATAAATGTTCTAGCTACAAGAAATAAAAACATTCGCAACAGAAACTACATATGCAATGCACAAAAATTTGAAGGTGCATTCAGCAGTGACCTCTCCAAGCAGGTCTTGCCTTAAGAGGACTAGTAAATCCCTTCTTTACAGATTGAACTAACTCAGAAGAATGATAGTCTTTTTATTTCATTAAAAAGATTTACAATTAGAACCTCTAATCTGCAGCTCTTTCTACCCTAGCTATAAGCAAACTCAAACCTATCACTATCTACCTATCAAAGTTGGATGTGAGCATATTTATACTAAGAGAGCCTTGGATCCTTGTTGAGGAAATCCAAGCTCTGAACTAATAGTATTACCCCCAAAATCACCATTTTCTCCTTCATTACTCAAGACAGTTCATTGAGAAATGGGATCCTAGTGTGCATGATATATTTTTGATGCGGAACAAAGATCTTCTTGGAGGTGTTGTAACTTAAGATGGTTTCCAACTGTTTAGAAACCATGCCAAGACATCTTTGAACCAAATTCAGATCCAAGATGGTTCTCGGATCAGAGGGGGCTCCCTCATCTAATATAAGACAGTTGACTGTCCACTGTCATCGGGCAGCAACTCTTCAATAATAAGCTTAGGATGCCATATTTAAAAGTAATATTTAAAATTAAATGATTGGGTAGACAGGATTAATAAAAGATTAGGCATAAAATTGGATTTAGAATAGGTAATATTTGAGATCAAAGCGCTAGTCCATTGGGCATGGAGTCTCATCTAACAAAGCACAAAAGCTGATATTTGAAAGGTGGAAGAAAAGGGAGAAGAACAATAAATTTCAGACTAAACAGAGAGTAAGGAAATCCCTGTGAAACTGAGATGAATAAAAGATGATTTGTTGAGCATTTCAAACAATGAATTCAGCAAAAGAAAATGAAGTGTATGCACTGAGCACAATATGTGAATTCAAAAGCATAACACTTGCAAAGTAACCTGTAAACAGTCTCAGATGAACAAGAGTGGTGGTCGTACCAAATTAATGTTTTTAATGTAAATAAATCTGACTGCAAATTTACAGGTTAACCTAGAAGAACGGAGATGGAAATGTGAGAAAGCTTAACACAAAAAATAAAAAAGAACACGATGGCTCTGTTGAGAATGAGCCATGAATCCATGAATTAATCTTTCGTATCAGAGAAATATTACAATAGCCTTAGAGGCTTTATGATCGAGAACACAGTTCTTGTTGCCTCTATTTCCTAACCTCTGAAATCTGGAATCAATCTTCTGAAATAGAATGAAGATATGGATACTTTTGAAAAACTTGACACCTGTAGTAGATGTGTTGTCTTTATTCCTCTAATTTAGAAATAGATTTTCCAAAAGAGAATTATGTTGTCTTTGTTCTCGACACCTCAATTGTATCTGTTGTCACATTTCTCTAAAAATAAGGATTTTTGTTTGTCATTAAATCTCCAATATTCTTTAGCTGCCACCTGTTTTCTAGCTTCCCCTTTTTCTCATCAGTTCTCCAAATAAAATAGACACCCAAATCTAGTACTAAGGTTAATTTTATTTGACCCGGGTACCTCATTCTTTGCAATTCGGCCTTTACAAGAAAAAATGTAGTTTTAACATCACAAGGCCCGTGTATTGGTTAGTTCGTTCAAGCATTCCCATATATTCATCAAATCACTGTTGTCATTCCTTGCCATGGGTGCTTGAAGTTCAAATCTCAAGGCATGTGCTTGACTGGGAATCATGTATTCATCCAAACTATCAACTGAGGAATTTTTCAACTCACTAAAATCTGATATTTTCCTTTGAAGCTTTAAATTTGCTTTGAGAAAATCCATTTGTATGTATTCTAGCTTAGCTTGTGATTTTACTTCAATCTCAATCATTCCAATGACCCTTTGTGCAGGTTCATCGGTGATAATACTTCCTCCATATTCATTACCTTGAAAGGGAGTGCTGACAGAATTGGGATACTCTTTTTCTAACTTCCAATTTGCAGCTGCATCTGCTTGTTCTTGTTGATATGTGTAAATTTCACCATGACAACCCTTGAGGCATTTTGTTGTTTTGCAGATAGTCCTTTCTTCTATCAAGTTGTCTTTTAAATTCCTGAAACAAGCCTCCTATTTTCTTTTGATTGCTCATATTTCCCAACGATGTCAATATTTAGCTTCTTAATCCCTCTTCTTAATGTTCCAGTCACAAGGAAAATAAAGCTTACTGGTTGCCAAAGAATTGAACACTGCTACAAAAATTTAGCCAGAAGAGTTTTGTTAATTTTCATTATCGAGTTATCCACAAGCAGTGAGCTTCTTGTTGCCAGCTCCACGAGGATTATCATATTTCCAGTCATCCCATGCCCTAGCCTTCTCTCCAGAAGATTCATCATCACTTGTTGCATCCCCTTTGTCATCTGTCACCCAAGATGAGTTTGCTTCTTTTATTTGTTCTGCTCCCTTTTCCTGTAGAAGAAAGACAACCAATTGGATCATTTGAAGTGCGAGCAATGATGCTAACTGATGTCCAGGGAAAATTTGGCCAGGCCAACACTCCCAAAACTACTTGTAAAGTTTTGGGCATCAAGTTCGCAATTGGGTTCAGAATATGTTGACCCAAGCTCCACTGCCCATTATGACTTGCAGTGAAAATGGTTTCACCTGAAACAAGAGCTATCCTCTGTGCCCACTTCAAAATGAAGAAAACTGAACAATCGCCCGGGAAAAGAAGCAAAGAGAGGGTGAATGTTTTCAAAGGTTTATACTATCCTTGTATTGCTCCACGTCTATGTCACCCATAGATCCAAGCACCAACACCACCACCAGAAGCAGGAGGAAAGTTTCTTGATGTTGAATCTGGCTCGTTAATGGATGATGCAACAAGTAAACAAAGACCTACAATTCTGAGAGACTAGATCAAAACAATCAAAGCCTCCAGAGTGGTGGCAACGTCACAGATCCATTGAATACGAATCCAAAATATACTTCCACGAACTGCTCAATTGGGCATTTTCTTCAGAAAATTGGCCATTCACAAAATCTGGACAATCCCCTTCAGTATAACGGAAAAATCTCTCAAACCATCCATAATTTTTAAAATCTGCCCGCATGACACTTAATTCGAGTCATCCTGCAAAAAACTCATGCTGTAGATTTTTGAAACTCATCTTTGTTTGCCCGGAAATTGCATCAGAAGTTGGCTGTCCGAAAACTGTTGCTCATCTGCGAGGGGGTCACTTGGCAGTTCTGCAAATCATATACAGGGGGGGCGCAATTGTCGTGATGTTACCACGTAATATTTGCCCAAACTATGGTTAAGTTTTGCGGCCCCCTCCCCTTCGTTAACTATCGAGCATACAGGGGCTCAATTGAATATAGGTCATTGATCTTTTCTCCATTTAAATCTCTTGCTCACGATGCTACTGCTGACGAGAACTATGGTTGGTTGTTTGACTTTTGCCTTGACTCGGGACATGGTAATACTTTTTGCCGTAGTCTAAACGTTCTAAATTTTGGTTCTTTTTCGAGGATATTTGCCCGAAATCCAGCTAAAAATTGTTGTATCTGTATATTTGAGTGGTTAATTCTGTGTAATGCTTTCAACACGGTCAATCCATTTTTACATTCAGAAATGCAATTTAAATAACAGAAAATTGTGATTTTGTACAGATTTGTGTGGTTGGATTCTGGGGAAAAAGGAAAAAACGTAGAACAATTAGACAACACCGTGCTTTTTGATATATGACTGGGCTTTAAATATCGAAACTTTATTTTCCCTCGTAACATTCAAACGATTCGCATTTGACTTTAGGATAAGAGTAGAATGTTTGGTAAACCCAGAAGTAAAAAAATGGATTTATGACCACAAGGAAAAATGAATTTTACTTAAGATAATAATAAAGGCCACAAATCATAAAAAGATATGCCTTTATAAACTTTAAGCCCTTTTATTCAATATAAAATTATTATTTAGAAATTAAGACTTTTACTAAAATATAAGTTTATAAAAACTCCCTAATAACTTTTTTTGCTTGGATAATGGCAAGATAGTGTTAGATTTTAGGGTAATTTTAAAAATCAGCAGTCTCTTTTAATTTCAATGCTAAAACACTTTAGATCTTAAACACAAACAGAGATAACAGCATATAGAAATATAGATCTATGACAAACTGTAACAGTAGAAGAAGGAAACTCAATTCATATGCAATAAAACTCAGATCATAACAGTAATAGGAAGTCCTCTAAATATAACAGCAGTGATCTATAACATAACAGATCTATAACAGTCTGATCCACAGCAGATCTCTGTTTGATTTAGAAACAAACAGTATTGCAAAGGCCACTTCTAGAAAGTGCTGGCAGATCTTATATAACTTAGTTCAATTAGTGAGAAAGGAACATAACTTATAGATTAATGCAATGTCTATTCTATAAAGTAAGACTCAGATCTGAACTTTAGAAGAACCAAATAGAAAACATACCTGGTACCTGCCTTACCTCTAGTGATAGCCACAAATCCTGTCGGTGAAAGTCCTTGTAGTTTATACTCAGACAAAGGTTCAGTTCATGAATCAATGATGAATGATCTTTTTATGCCAAGATAGAAGTAAATTTCTTGCCACTAAGCTTAGGGTAACTGGAACAAAAAACACCAAGCACTGTTGCTTACCAGGACTAGACAGCAGATCTGGGTAAGAATTTTCCTCTTAATAAAAGACCAACTTAACTGAGACGGAGGCATTAGCACTCACAGTAAACAATGCTACCGCATTATAGGATTGGCACCTTCAGCAAAACAATCCTACAACAATATGATGTGGCACCCTAAGCAAGGTGACTACAATAACCTTACTCAGCAGAATTGAGTGTTGAGGCCGCGGCACTCCCCCAGCAATCACACAAGTGTTACAGCAATGCACAGTAGCCACAAGAAAGAGACGGCAGCCACAAAGGAAGACGGCAGCTACAGGAAGACACCCGCGACAGCACTTAGAGTGCACAGGAGTCCAGGAGGGAGGTTGCGGCTGACCTCCAAAGAGGAGTCACTACAAGCAAAACAAGGGCAGCTCCACACACTTCTGAAAGGAAATCACAGCATAGGACTAGGCCATGAATAGAAGCATCTCCATTATCACCACAAATGAAAGTGTGAGATGTATTTTAGGAGTAGAGGGAGGGTCTAATAAATAGTAAAAGTTTAGAGAGGTTAATTTAAATTTTAATATTAGTATTTTTTTATAAATTTTACACATTTAAAACATACATATGATCATTAACTTTAAGTTTAACTTTAAAATAAAACAACAAAAGGCAGCCAATTAAACAAAGGAAATACAACAAAGGGTGGGGGGTTTACAAAGCCCCACAATCAATTAAAATAAAGCCCACAATAATTAAACAAAGGGGTAGGGGTTTACAAAATTAGCATACTAATTCTTCGTCCTTGCTGGTGAACCTATTCTTTGTATCATCAGCATATGACTTTTATCCCTCCACATAATGCAGCTAGCTAGGAGGTCATGTACCATCAAGTACTTGGGCAAAAATCAGTGCCAGAAGGAGAATCTGGGGGTCTTATCCACCAGATTGAGAGACAGGATCAATAGTTAAAGAAGGATTCCACAGGAACACATCAGGGGCCTAAAATTTTATCAAGGGACTTATATGTTAACACCAAGGAACACATCCAGGGATCAATTGAAATTACTAAACAAAGTTCCTGGAACACATCCAGGGGGCCCTAGAACTATCTAGGGTCTTGTATCATCACCACCAAGGAACACGTAAGGATCAATCCAAGCACTAAGAAAGCAAGGATTCCACACAGGAACACATCTGGGGTTCTAGAACACATCTAGGGTCTTGTATCATCAACCACCAAGGAACACATCAGAGGATCAATCCAAGAAGCACTTATGGATTCCTGGAACACATCAGGAGGCCCTAAGAACACATCTAGGATTAGCCCATCCCTCCCGGAGAATGGCTCTCATGCTGCATATAAATTTTGCCCTCCCTCTGGCAGAGGTATTCCTAAACTACATAGAAGCTTGTCCACGAGAAATTGTCTAGAGCTTTATCAAAGGCGTTGGCTTGGTGAGGAAATGTCTGTTAATGCCATTCTCTGCATGAGAACATCTTGAGAGAAGTTTCCTCTGGATCATTCAGGATATAATGATATCTCATTTCAATGTGTTCGATCTGACATCTAAACAGGACATCTGTGAAGAAGCTTATGGAAACTTTGATTGTCTGGGTCTTATAGCTGTGGGCTCAAAACTCACATCTGAATAAGTAGAAGTAAGCACTACGAGCCACTGCTTCTACATGATGACATGCTTGATATAATGCTCCTCTGCCTCTAGGTGCTTTGAGCTCACAGACCACATTTCTAATGGATAGGAAATCATATTTGAATAAAGGCCCGAAACAACAATATATCAGGAGGCCTCTTCCAGTTCCTGTCTTCCATCCAATCCCAGATCACATTAAAAGCCATGTATCCACACACTGGGTGTGTATTTGAGACCATAGGCTATAGTCCCTAGACATATCTGGATATATTTCCAAAATAATCATGTGTATATTTTTGGTTACATAGGTATTAAAGGCAATGCCAGCATAAAACTGAATGCTCCAGGGTCCTACATTATGTCTGAGATATCAGGATCAATAATCTGTCTGATACCACGGTGAGTCTTGCAGATGCACAACTTTGATCTTGGAGCTGCTAAGTTGGAGATCATTAGGTAGTCACATGGACTTACAGTCCATCATATGTGAGAAAAAGAGGGGAAAGTGTTGGGAGGAAGGAAGGAGGAAGGAGGAGAAGGAAGTAGTGCAAGCCCCAAATCTTTCAGCTTTCAAATTCTTGACTCCCCTCTTAGTCCCAAAAACTTCCTCAAAGTCTTCCCTCTCCTTGAGAACAAATCCTCCACATAGAAACTAGCGAAGCTGGATGATTTTAGGTGCTATATAAATTTGAATCTACTATACTCTTAGAGAAATCCAAGACCTTAAGAAACATCAATTACATATACCAAGAGCTCTTGGAGCTTGTTTTCAATAACCTAAGACTTTCTTTACAGTTTATACACTTGGATCTTTTTTTGTGTATTATGAAGCCTTCAGGCGCTCAATGTAAACCTCTTCTTCAGCTTCACCCGGTGGGGAAGGCAGTCTTAACATCCATCGATGTAATTTCCATCCAATCTGTACCAAATTAGAATAATAGTTAGATAGAGCCGAATGCAGCAGCGGAGACAAAGATTCATTAAGTAATCAATGCAACTTCTTTACTACGAGAGAGCTACGAGCCACAAATCTTGCATATGTTTCTCAGCCGCCATACAACGCATGTTTTATCTTATAAAACCATTTTGAGTCTCCAGATTTATTCACGAGGGTCACAGGAACTACTGTCCATACATTATTTTTTAAGATAGAGTTATATTCTTTATTCCTTCATCGCGGTATTTTAGAGACATCGATTAAAAGTGGAAGGTTTGAGAATCAATTCTGATGCTTGGATATTGGGCAGATTACTTATGGTTTCCACCTTTCTAGGAGGTGCCGCCAGAATGTGAGTGTCTTCTGCTTCTCTCGTATTTCCGACACCATTTGGTTTCCTTTTGTGGGGAGGTAGCTCATCAAGGGAATTCAATAAATCTTGTTGGATGCACTTCAATCTGGAGGACCTCCCTCTGTTCATCTACAGGAAGGAGGTCTTGGGTGGAACTTCACATCCTCTGTATCTATAAAAGATCACGGCCCGTGGATGTCTTGTCTCTTCGAGTTACATCACGGCTTACTTCAGTGAATTTTTGTCCTGGGATATAAAATCCTGTATGCCTTCAAGTTCCGTATCCCACAAAATTCATTTCTTCTAGGGCCAGGCTCAAGTTTGGTCCTCTTCTCTTTAGGTATGTGAATGTAGAATTTGTTGCCAAAATTCGCCAGGTCACTCAGTGTTGGTTTTGCAACGTGAAAATGTAGGAGTTTTATAGCATCAAATTCTTTAATGAGGGCATCTATTACTGTATGTATCATTGTCTTTGGCATTACATTGAGGAGGAGAGTATGGCAAATTCTGATCATGCATGCATGGCCCACAACACTTCCACGGATGATGAATCCTGATGCCCATTTGAAGCTACACCATTTGTTGGGGGTTATGTGGGAGGCCGCGGTCGACTCCTTCTTAATTCCAGATGCTCGACAGAGTTCATCATACTGAGGGAGTCAAATTCTTTTCCGTTGTTTGTTCTGAAAACACGAATGTGTCTCCTTGTCTGATTCTCAACGAGATTCTTGAAATCCTGAAATTTACTTAAAGATTCATCTTTGGTTTTCAGAAAATATCCAAGTTTTCGTGAACAATCATCAATAAAATAATATAATATATACAACCATTCATGGAAGGAGTCTGGGACATGGGTCCACAAAGATCATAATGAATTAGATCTAAAACTCCGGATGATTTTACATTTGCTTTCTAAGGATAGGGTTTCTTTGTGTTCTTACCAGAGTGAGGCAACTTCTAGATGTTAGTATATTCCTAACCCGAGGAAAACAACATACCTATCACCATCTTTGCAAACCTAGGGAGTCGTTGAAGTTGGTGCCCTAGTCACCACAGTATTAAGCTTCATAGGTTATTATTTCGTAATACTATAGAGCTTGAATGATGACTTGTGACACAGCTTATACGAGCTTCACAATCCACGGAGTTCCGATTGTTATAAGCGATGCTGAATCATCAATGATTGAGGACCATAAGAAGGCTTTACCCTTTGAAAAAACCACTGTATAACCTTTACTCTCTAAAACTGGAAGGGCAATTAAGTTTACTTCTTTAAACCCGGTTACAAGGCGGGAATTTCATCAATATGAAGGATATTTTGGAGTGGCCGAAAGTAGAACCAAAACCTTTACTCCGTATTAATAGAGTATTTGCTTCGGTTTAACCTTTGCTGTAATTCATCTTGATAATTTTACAAGGTTTTGCTTGAAGTGATCTAAGCTGTTTTGAAATTTGTCATCCAGCAAATCTCCTCACAGAGGATTTGGTGATGGTCTGGAAAAGAAGCGAGAAACAAAGGTAATGTTCTTTGTAATTCTTATACTGAGTTCGATACTGTTTTGCCTTCTTTGAGGCTCTTCTTGGGGTTTAACTTCTTCACTCCTGGCAGGGCTTGAGCTTTTGAAACCTTCCTTTCCTTCTGTGCTGAGAGGGAGGGTTCCTGGGTGCTTGCATGAGTGTCTAATCCCTTTGCCTGATTGTAGCATTTCACTTTGAATGAATTAGGGAACTTCACATTGGGAACTTTACCTTTGGTTTCTTACCTTTGCCATTTGTCTTCAGGAACTTCTTCCATCTCTTGGCTTTATTTGCTAAGAGCATGTTCTTGTAGGGCCGGGATGGTCATTACAACATTCAATCTTCCTTCCTCTTAAGCGGGTCCATGCCATAGTCTTACACCAAAGTTGGGTTGGGTTTCTCTTCCATTCACAAAAGCAAGAAAAACTCCCCAAATAGAATCCATCTAAATTTACTGTTTGGACGGATCCTCCATCTTCTTGGAACTCCCTAGCCTGTGTCGGTGATCTCTAATTTGAGGAGATTTTGGAGAAGAATGCTTAGCCTCATGTCATTGTTTTCCATTTCCAAGGTATGTAGTTGTTTCTTCAAGATTCTTTTAAGGTGTATTACCTTCTTCTCACTGTGAGGGTATTTCAGAGCATGTGCCTCTTTTACAAGGAATTACTCAAAGGACCTATATAGGTACAAGTTGTCTTTGTGAGAATTAAGATTATATTCCCCAGCCTTGGCTTGTTTCTCCTCTTAAAAGTTGCCCGCTAACATTTGTTGTGATACGGTTCTTCAACTACCGGTGGCATAAAGTCTTTAGATCGTACATAGATAAGCTCCCATTATCACGTATTTCGGTGATGAAGTTTTCCCACGCCCACCTAAAATGCAAATGCTGACCTTGGTACGTCAATTTTGACATGTTTGTAATCTGCAAAACAACCCTAGAAGAATGGATCTATGTAGACTCAAGTTAGTTTTGAGTTCAGTTACACCCCTGACTCACAGTTCATGTGTTAGATTTTAGAGTCAATTTCAAAATCAGCGATCTCTTAATTTCAGTACTAAAACACTTTAGTCTTAGAAGCCTAGCGAGATACTTGACATATGAAATATAGATCTACTGATGGCCCTTAACGATTAGAAGAAACTCAATTCATATACAGTAAAACTTCGGATCATATGAGTAATAGAAAATCCTCCTAAATATAGCAGTGAGATCTATAGCAGTGAGATCGCTCGCAGTGAGATCTATTTTGGATTCACGAAGCAAGCAGTAATGCAAAACCCTTCTAAGTGTAACAACAGATCTTATATAACTTAGTTCAATCAGTAAACAAGAAACATAACTTATAGATTCATGCAATGTCTATTCCTATAAAAGTAGAATTTCGGATAGAACTTTAGAAAGAACCAAATAGAAACATACGATGCACACACTTACCTGCGAAGAGATACTTCGTCCTGATGATTGAAAGTCCTTATGGTTATGCTCAGACAAAGGGAGTTTTGGTTCATAGATCTGATAATGCTGGATCTTTTATACCAAGATAGAAGTAAATTTCTTGCATAGAAACATTGGGATTGGCTGGAACAAAAACACAAGCACCCAAACCTTTATTAAGGTACCGAAACCTCAGGGACTAGACGGTGAGGATGGTAGGGGTTTTGCTCTTAAATAAAGAATAGCCGGTAAGGAGCGGGGCCGTGGCACTCCATTAAACAATGCAACAGTATAGAGTTGGCACCTTGATAAAAACAATCCCTGACCAATATGATGTGGCACCCTCGATAGAAGTAATAATGCGACCAACACTTTCCCGGTGATTGAGGCCGGCGGCACTCTGACAATCCACAAGTGTTACAACAATGCCGCGGTAGCCACAAGAGGCGAGCCACCAAGGAGGCCAGCCTCTGGAGAAGACACGCGGCAGCACTTAGAGGTACCGGAGGTGAGGAGAGTACGGTATTATCAAAGAGTCCTCTGACCAAACAAAGGGCACTCCGCATACGAAAATCAGCAGCCGAGGGCCTTGATCAAAGCATCTCCCGCGCTATCACCACAAAGAGTAAGTGTGAATGTATTTTGGAGTAGAGGGGAGAGTCTATTAAATAGTAAAAGGTGATTGGGGGTTAATTAAAATTTAATAATAGTCACATGTTTAAAATTTTACATTTTAAACATGTGATCATTAACTTTAAGTTTAGCAAAAATAAAACCGGCAAAAACCCACAACTTGATTAAACAAATCCACAACAAGGGTAAGGGTTTTACAAAGCCCACAATAAATTAAACAAAAGCCCACAATGAATTCGGCAAGGGTAGGGTTTACAAAGTGGCATTACTCATTTCCCTTCGTCATACATGGTGAATATATTACTTTATCATCAACGCATATGGGACTTTATCCCCTCTTGTGGTTATGTCCTTTCTTCAAGGAAGTCATGTACCATCAAATTGCATGATTAAAATCAAGTAGCCCCAGGAAAAGTCACAGGGTCTTATCCACCAAAGATTGAGACCAGGATCAACCAAGCGTTAAACAGGATTCCTGGAGACACATCCGGACTCAGGGCTGTATCTAGGGACTTATATCATCAACCACCAAGGAACACATCAAGGATCAATCCAAATTACTGGCAGTTCCACGGAACACATCCGAGGGCCCTAGAACACATCCTAGGGTCTTGTATCATCCACCACCAAAGGAACACATCCAGGATCAATCCAAGCACTGATCAAGTAATCAACCACCAAGGAACACATCCAAGGATCAATCCAAGTACTAAACAAGGATTCCCTGGAACACATCCAGGGGCCCTAGAACACATCTAGGGTCTTGTATCATCCACCACCAAGGAACACATCCAAGGATCAATCCAAGCACTTAGCAAGGATTCCCTGGAACACATCCAGGGGCCCTAGAACACATCTAGGGTCTTGGCCATCCTCCAGGAGAATGGCTCTCGCTGCTGCATATAAATTTTAACAGATAGCACTAGGACTTTGGCATTTGATTTGGGCAGAAAGTATATCTTGGCAATCTAATTGTGAGAACAAAATGACCATGAATTAAGAACCATGACTCGAGAAAAATAAAGATTTCTTATGACAACAAAGTACAAGGATGAATTATGGAGACTCACTAGATTAAGCTTGTGGTAATGGAAAATTGGAGGGTTTGATGCAAGTGGTGGAAAAAAAAAATTTTACAAAAAATTTCCACAACAGGAGGATCCATGGCACCATTATTTCTCTTGATCTGCTATGTTAAATGGTTGTTCTGAAGTGCGTGATTGCCTCCCTCCTCAGGTTGGGGTGAGAGGCCTGATGGAAAATTCATGGTGCCAGTCTTCTCATTTGTCTATTGCTTCCAATGGATTTTCACAGAGTGTGCAATCATCTCCCTTCTTCCTCAGATTGGAGCATTATGGAACATGACTATTGTTTTTCTTAGGTTACTAGGGGAAATCGATTGTTGACCTGATTGTTAGCACGTGAAGCGTTGTCTTCTCTATCATATTGATGAGCACATATTGGTTTGTACTTCGCTTGGTTGTAGCTAGGATAGATGTCAGAGACAGGATCAAAGTTGAAAAAAACAAAGAAAGTACTCTTCCCACGACCATAATAGGGGTTAAAGCTATAGAGAATTAATCATCAACAAGAATATGAGAACCCTTACTCATCAGCAATAGGAAAAATCAAGCATTTTTTCATGCCAATTCATAAAAAGCAGCCAAAGTAAACTATTGTTAAACTATTAGTCGACACAATGTCGTGGTTTGCACAATTGGTCAATTTAACAAGTACTAGGCCAAATAATGGACTAAACATCAATGTCATGGGGGTAATTAGTTATACAATATCGATAAATATGGGCTAACTCAGAAGCCCATCATGTCCTTGGACTTAAAGATCTGCTTTGTATGTTGCTACTATTGATTTTGTCTATTATGTTGTTGTTGCTAATCTTATCTAATGTGTTGTTGTTGTTGATCCCACATCAACCTCTGTTGTTGTTGTCAATTCCATTTCAATTTTAGTAGTTGTTGACTCTGTCTTAAGTATCGTTACAACTAATCACTATGTCTTTGGTATTGTAGCAGTTGATGACTCTGTTCTCAATTTTTCTTGCTTCCCTCCAATTCCATAAATACTTCTTCCCTTGGTGTTGGGGAGTTTTTTCTTGCTTCCCTCGCTACCGGTGCTTCTTCTTTTACTACTGAAGACTCTAGAGTATCATTCACTATGGGTAAATAGGGCACAATTTGGCCTTGTAAAGCTATAATGTCCTCCTCTGTAGCAAGTTATGCAACATAGCAATTAGTTCTTATATAATACTATAATAGGCTATGGGGTAGGTCTCTTTTTCTTTGTGGTGATAGCCTGAAAAATTCCACCCTCCTTTCATCAAGCCTTCTCAACATCAATGTCAAGTTCGTCTGGCCTTCTAAAGTAGGGAATAGGATGCAACAAGAGAGGGAACTTTTACTTTAGACCTATCCAGTTGGAGGTAGTTTTTCAAATACCTTCAATGTATAGTTCAGCTCTGTAAAGAGTTTTCGCAAAGGCAGTGAGTGTGGTTCCCACTGCTGCAATTCCTCTTTCAATGTCTACCATTTTACCTCGATATGTCTCAATGCTTCATCCCCATAAGTGTTGATGAATGTGTTTTATTTTGTTGTGGCCTCTTATTGCCTCCTCTCCAGCATTGGGTGGGTGAGTGGGTCCACTATCACTTAGATGTGGCTCCTCCATACTTCATTGGGTCTAGCTCCTTCACCTCTTATTTATAGCTCTACATTATTTGTATCCATCTTCGTAGCACTTTGTTACGGAGAATATGATCCTCTCATTCTCTATCCAAGACATGAAGGCTCTCAGTTGTATGTCTCCAACATAAGGGTTTGGAGACCACCTCAAGTTTTTCTGTAGAATGAAATTGTGTAAATATAATTCACAAAGGAGATTTCTCCTTTCTGGAAAAATATCATAATACAAATTACATGATTCTTAGGGATTTTGGAAACCTATTTTTATCATTGGTACATAGCATTCAATTCAAACTTGTGTCTCTGTTCTTCAAAGATAGAATGCATAGACCTGGTAGGGGGTCTACATGCTAGCATTTGATCAGCTTGCTCAACAATTTATTCACATGTATATGTCATCTTGGCTAACTCTTCAGCCTTTTCAGTGGTATTTTTTATTTAGATATTCCTTCAGTTTCATATTCTCATTGTTGTTGCATTCTAAATTCTCATTATATTCAATTAAAACCGATGCAAGCTACTCTTCTAGTCTTGTAATTACCTAGTGGTGTTCATAGACTAAAATAATGTTTGAACCTCTGGCTTTAGCTTCATGTTTCCATTTTACTGCTTCTACTTGGGAAATCCGCAGCTACCTCATAAGTTCCTCAATCTTGTTTGTTGTTGCAGCATGCATTAGAACTATTTCTTGAACCCTGGTTGATCCAAACCTTCTTACTCTTTTTGGTTTCTTTTCGGCAACATGGTTGCTGGTGTTTTTCTTTAGAGGAGTTTGCTCCATTGGATACCTATCGATTTCCTCTATCTCCTCAATGATAGGGATCCTCTATGGATAAATGGTTTTCCCCTGTTGAGGAGAAACCAAAATTTAGATTGCTTCCTCAACTTGCAAGTTCAATAACTATAATAATTGGAGATAAGGGTTTTGTCACTAATTTCACTAAGCAAAGTTGGACTTCATCACAATCTAAAAACTCTACAGAGTAGGTATTGTGTGCTACCATCCCATTGCTACATATATGTTGGTTATTTTTTGGATTTGGTGCAAGTTGAGCAAGTAGTTGAGGAGGTCTATGATGTTGGGGAGTATTGGTTGGTTAAGGAGGTGGCAGCAATGCTTACTGTTGAGAAGTTGATTATCAGTTTTGGTGAGATTTCCAAGGTTGTTGATGAGCAAACCATTGGCTTTGTTGGGGCTACTGATAAAGAAAGAAAGGTGGCTACTAATTTTGAAAAATTGGATATTTTCACTGCTATTGGAGTGGAAATGGGTTTAGCCAAGGCTAAGGATATTGATTTGTCAGGGGATAAAATTAATCACTTCAAGAAGAATTGGAATTTTGAGGGTGTTTGTATGACATACCTTGAGTTATGCATGACAATCGTTGCCTTCACTGGTTGATGAAGCAAACCTGCTCGACATTATGATTTTCTCCCTCATACAAAGCCTTCAAACCTAGCAGCTATGGCAACTAATTAATGGCGGATTGTCTTTGCAAACACTGCATAGTTCTATGATGTTCAGTGCACATTCATGATGAACATGTTTTTTTGTGTTCTTTGGGAAAAAAACTGCTAGATCTTTTTCAGCTTCCTCTTTCTTCTTCTTGACCTGTATCAAAACTGGATTACCAGCAAGTGTGAAATATATGTCTTCATATCCTCTAGCAGATTTCCAATTTCTACTTTAGTTAATCTAACTGTATTCTTGGAGTTTTGTGCAACATTTCCTCTTATTCCTTTGCCCTTTTTAGTAGCATCTCTTGAGTAGTTTTTGCAAATATTTCTTATCTCAACATAAGTGCATTTGGAAATATCTCTAGATGCAATCAAATTTAAAGCTTCCCTAAAATCATCTATTGCTCCTCTCAAGAGAACTGTCTTAAGAGAGTTTTCATCAATTGTGCAATTGGTAGATCTCCTATAAATGAAGTGAAATCTCTCAACATAGTCCTCTAATGATTCATCCTCTCCTTGAGTCATTCGAAATATTTCGTCTCTTGAATCTCTAGATTTGCAATATTCTATGTATTTCTCTATAAAATGATTCTTCATTGTTTCCCATGTCCAAATAACATATCCATCTAGACCCATGAACCATCTAAGAGTTGCTTCCTTTGAATTAGAGGGGAACATTCTTAGCTTTTGGGCATCATTCATGTAGTCATAAGTCCTGCAAAGGACTTCAAATTCAATGAGGAAAGTCTCTTGGTCCTTAGTGATCATTCCATGAAAATGGGGAAGAGATGTTGGATTTATGTTTTGCATTTTTACTTGCTTCCCTGTTTCCAAGATAGGAAACTCAAACATCTCTTTTCTTTCTTCATTTCTTCCTTCCCTATGCTCTTTCATCATCCATAGTGAACAGGGAAAAATATGATAATTAAGAAGTTTACCAATCCCCAAATTCTTCAACGCTTTCTTCAAGGATTTGTTTTGGACTATCTTCAGTTATTAATAACTCAAGGCTCCATTCTTGTTCTTTCCTCTCATTTCCTATTGGACCTACACTTTGATTACAAAATCTTGGTAAAATTCTTCCTAATTGATCCCTACTACAATGCATACATACCTCTCAAAAACAATCTACTGGATATAAAGAAGAAGACCACTTTGTAAGAGGAAACTCTCGAGAACTTTCGTTTCTTCTCCCTTTCACAATGGAATCCTCATTCAATGGTTCTTTCTTCCTTGAATATTTTAGAGTTTCCCCAACAATAGTGACAAAAAGTGGTGAGTTCAAGTGTTGGTATGCCAAATGTGAGAGCATCAAATATACAAAATTTGCATTTGACAAAATGTCTCAAGTAAGTATTGTTTTGTGGAATGCAATAATTGCAAGGTATTTCCATCATGTGTTGCATAAGTTTATGGAACACAGGAATGTTGGGAATGTAGGTACATGTGCCCGAAATGGCTAGAAGTTTTTCTCAAATTAGCAAGAAACGATGGATTGGGAGCAGCAAACACACACATACACACAAGCAAACACACACACACACACACACACAGATATATATGTATGTGTGTGTGAAAAATATTTTTTTAAATGAAGAAAATGGGAGATATTTATACAAACTTGATATGATTTGGATACTTCTAGGTTGATGTGCATTGTTTAACCAAACCACCCTATTGCAGGTCTAGTTGACATGGTCATGCCAACCTAAATGGAGGCAACTTGAGCCTTTTCATGGTGTATGTAAAATCATAAATGGTTCTTTTGTGCCCAAATACTTTAATTAATATGTAGAACCAAACCATAGTTAATCAATCTCACAAACAAACCAAAGCATATTTCTATATGTGAGCTAAAACCTTAATCTAGAGCAACATCTTCTAAGTCACATGGTCCGGGTTCGAGTTCGGGTTCGACAATGATTAAGTTCGATTTGGGTTCGAATTTTCCAACAAGGTTCGGATGAGGTTCGACTTTAGGTTCAGCTATATATATTGAACCCTAATGAAACCTCATCCCAAACCTCAATAAAATTCTCCCTCAAATTCGTCCTAAGGTTTGAATTCGGGCACACGTTCAAGTTCGTTCAGGTTCAGTGAACCTTGAGGTTCGCCGAATTTCGAACCTCAAGCTTTAGGTTCGACGAACCCTGCGACTTAGATCTTCACTAGTGGCAAAATTTGCTACATGTAATATGGATCTTCTACATGCAATGACAAGGCAATTCATGATCGCGTACAAATGTTCTACGTTTTTAACCTTTTCCGAGCATATTTTTCTGACCAGTTTTTCCCAAAATCTGGTTAGAAATTCAGAAGGATCATTGGAATAGCAGATTTCAGTTGTTGAGATTGCATAATCCGAGTGCTCTAAAGGTTTTTCAATGCACTAAATTGATTTATGCATTCAAAAATTCAATTTAAGCAATGAAAAATTGTCGTTACACCAACAATTGCATAGTCGAATTCCGATGATGGTTGCTGGAAAAAGTCAAAAACGTAGAACGTTTGGACTTCCATTTGGAATTCTTTGGCTCTAACAAATCCCAATGATGAAGGAACTCTTCATGCTCTGATTAAAACTAATGCATTTAAAGTATGGTGTTGCCTACTAAAATATTGTAAAAGAAATGTGTACATTCTTGCATATATGTATGCACTTACTCTAAGCAAGACTAAGGGTCTGATCTTCAATGTGAAGCATGTTCTCTCTCATTACCACTTCCACTTCCTAGGGGATGAGAGTGAGATCACCATGGCCTATACATACTTAGGGGTTTGGTGCCCAAATCATTGGTTCAACCTAAGACATGCTTATAGCCTCAACTTAACAAGGGATATGGTTCCCTTGCTATGCTTAAGAGATAGTGCTTTCAAAGCCACTTCTAGGATATCTCATCCATGATACACCTCTTGGACATGATCATTAGACCCATTGTCCTTTATTGTTCTAAGGTCTAGGGAGCTAGTTTTCTTTGGGTTGATTGGGATATGCTAAAGAGAGTCCATACCCTTTTGTTGCAGTGCATCATATGTTGCAAGAGAACAATTCCTCGGTGCATCATCAAGGTAGATTTTGGGACCCATCCTTCACACCTCAAAGCCATCTTTAGAAACGTCTCTTTTCTTCATAGAGTCTAGAGTGTGGGAGACTCTTGCCCTAACAAGATTGATACCCCTACCTTTCTCTTTGTTCTTTTGAGGCCATTGACTCCACTAGCCCCCTAAGTGGCACGTCATTGGTTTTCGAAGGCTTCTTGATTACTTCAATTTATGGTTATTCTCTCGATTGACATCCCCCTTCATGCACTCTTTAGATGCTCTAAGACACCTTCTACTATATAAATAGGCCCTAAATTAGGGAATTATGGAGGATATCTACAAGTAGCACATCCATGTCACTTGGATCCACCCCTTAAAAGCATTAGCACCAAGATGGATTTTTATTATAATCATTTCATGCAAACAAGAAATGACCTTATTGTCAAACTTACATATACACAACAATACTGGATGCACAACCTCAAGCTCCCCTTGGTCAATTCAAGGTTAGCTCTCATCATCTTTGGGTTGAGATAGATCACCACTCCCACACCTTGATAGAGCTTATGAGATTTGCCACTTGAAGGAGATCAAGTCGAAGTAGAACCTCATTTTCAAATGTCCCATCTACTATGAGATTAGGGGGAAGTGTTACTACTTATACCAAGGCTTAGGGGGCTCCCTCTCCACATTTTTTCACTATCTAAAACAAATATGCCTAGCTCTTTTCATGAGGGATTTTTTCAAACATAGATCGAGACCTATGCAAACCTTTTGGCCAAAGCCTGTCAAGTGGATAACCCCATTCTTTCTCATTGTTTTGACTACTCATGGAAGTAAACAACATGTAGAGGCACACATAGATTAGAATATTAGATCTATGAGACCTTGAGTCTCCTCTCAACCCCCCCCCTCGCCCAAGTCGGTGGGTTGACCGACCTCCACAAAACCTCCAAGGAACTCTTGTTCCAAACCCCGAGACAGACACTACCATACTGACAAACTTAGTAAATCTAGGAGGTCCCAAAGTCGAACTCATTCTACACATTGTATTGCTCTCTAGGTTCATTCAAGCAACTAATGCACTATTAGGAGATTCTTCCCTCATGCCTTTTGATGTTAGAAGTGATGGGCCTCATCGATCTTGGTCTCCTCCCAACATCACACAATCAAGCCCCTCCAGTAAAAGTGTTCTCTCAATGACATAATTAGATAGTGCATTGGCCCCAAGTATTCCCCATTCAACATTCTCAAACATTGCATTGACCCTCTCATGGTGAGATAGACTTGATTGAGGAGCCTTCTTCCCTCCCCCCTTAATTTGGCCTCTATGTCTAGTTCTGGCACACGTTGACATTTACTCTTTCTACGTGTCATAGTAGTTATATTTTCACTCATAATTTGAACTTCTATTGGTTAAATACTTAATGTTTTTGTTGTTCATTTTTGCTTTGGATAGAGTAATTATAGAAAGATGCTTTCACACTCCCATTCTCTTGTATTTACATTGGACGTACTTTTGAGTCTCATTAACCTATTATTGTGGTTATTAGTTAGACATTAATAAAATTATATTATCTTATCTATCTAAAACATGGATATAATTATATAAAGCAGAAGACAACTCTATCAATTTGATTTAGCTCGGATGGTTGGGAGGAATGATTGTTAACATTTTCATTAAATTTTAATTGCAACTTTATTCACAAAAAATTAGACTATTTACAAACATCTAATCCTTCTATCATTTGCATTTTCTTTATTTAATCAACCCAATTATATTCAAATTACAAACAACTGAATTGCTCACCCTAGTAACTAAATCAGTTTTCTCAATCTGTCTGTCAATTTCCTATCCGAAATAACGTCATTAATGAAATTTATTTATAAATCGTGCAGTGAACTCAAAAATTTAACATTGTATTGAAATGATTGCATCAACTAAAGTATTAATCATCCCGAGAGTATTAAAAAATCATTTCAAACTGTATACTTTACAAACCTGCTAGGTAGGGAGTCCCCGTCTGAAATCTCGAGTTATGCCTGCTTAAAAATACATGCAAAGATTTTATAACAGAACCATCGCGTTGCATGCCCATGCAACCATGCCAAATGCCAAAAAGCAATTGTCTTCAAACAAACCAATTTTTTAGGCTTCGCTATGTCAGATAAGCAACACATTTCATCCCTACTTGCAAAAGGTGTTTTACAATGAACAGATAAGATACGAATTCTATAAATTTTCTGCTCGAATTTCGTCTACATATTTGCATCAAAACTATCAATATCCGTGCACTTTCCTTTGATACAAAATTAAATGTGATTGAAGAATAATAATGATTGTCACTACTCTAACTCCCATGAGCCAAGGACAAGAAAACAAGTTTCCACAATGCAGATGTAGGAACAGAAAATAAATTTTCTGTTCAAGGATTATAGGCACACTAACCATATCAAGTCCAGCATCCTCAGCCATTTGAATGGATTTGCTTTTGCATGATAAGCCTCATTGATTGCCAATGAGGAAAAAAGGAGGATATTTGTAGAAAGTTGATATGATTTGGATACTTCCGGGTTGATTTACATTATTCAACCAAACCACTCTATAACAGGCCCAGATGACAGGGTTTTGGCACCCAGATACGCTAGAAAACGTGCAAAGCAGTGCTTGTTTTGGGGGCTTATGCATCCGGGAGCACATGGATGCTCTTTCCCTGTCAAGCAGCATGTAGGCACTCCCTAACATGTAGGAAGTATCTATGGGCGGCTGATATCCACCATGGTATCTCCGTACATATTTCATTCACCGGAATTTGTGATGGGATATATCATCCATCCAAATGGGACTAGAAAACATGGCTCATGCATCCAGGAGCGAGTAGACGCTCCTTAACTGTCTCAGGAGCATGTGGTCCTTTCTGACATGTAGGAAGTTTCTCAGTAGATATCCCATTTGTTGAAATTGATGTTGGAATATATACCATCCATCTTGGTTATAATATATGCTTGGATATATATGATCTAGAATATGTGCTGGTATATATACTCCAGTATATGTATGTCTCACTACATATTCCAGTGAATGAAATCTGTGCAAAAATAGCATGGTGGATATCATTTTCCCTAAAGCTACATGTTCCCAATACTCTAAAAAATAGTTTTCAAAGTCATAGATGCTATATATCCTAACCCATATTACAACCATTGATATATGTGCAGAAATAGCATACTGGATATCATTCCCCTATGACTACATGCTCCAGAACGTAGAAAACTCCCCAGAAACAGTTTTCAAAGCATATGATACCTTACCCGGAAGCTCCCAAAACGCTCCCCTTCTTCCCAAAGGGACGCTCCCAGCATTTTTTACCCGTTCCAACGCTTCCAGAGAATCCAGAACATTTCTTACCCGTTCCAATTCTCCCGGAAACGGGTTTCCAAGAGGCCGGGTGCGGTTCCTGTGCAATAGAGGCAAACCGCATAACCTTTGTCGGTGTTCTCTCTACATGGCTGCATACGGACTTAGTGGATTATGGTTGCTATTACTTCGATTCTATGAGCCGTGAGCATGGAATTAATCCAAGAATGGAACATGAGTTTCTTGGACATGTACGGCTTTTGAAAGCAATATATTTCATCATGGTTAGGACATTTATGCCCGGCACTGTAGTCTTGTGTACATCGCTTGGTGCCTACAAAATTTATGGCAATACAGAGCTGGTGAGCACCTTTTAGAGATTAAACCAGAGGACACTGCAACATATTTACTCTTAGCATACACATATGCTACATCCAGCGGTTGGGATGGAGCAGTAAACAGGAGAAGGCGGCTGGAAAGATGTCTCATAAAATATTCCTAGAAAATGGTTGATATCAGAGTTTATTTTTCAATGTTGGGTGTTCTGAATTTTTATTAGGCTAACATTAAGCATTAAGCACCATGCAGTCAGCTAATGATTCGCTCACTGCCTGGTGTATCATGTTCAATGATTGTCTTACATTTTGGTGTATATTGTCCATTCGATACATTTATTCACTGTCGAACGGACAAAATGAAACGTCAGCAAGTCAATGATTGGCTCACTGCATGATGCTTAATGTTGGCCAGGACTCATTGCCTCTTAGTTTCTATAATATTACTAACTTGAGCTTGCATCAGAGGTATACATTATCTGATTAAGAATGCATGGAAGCCCGATGAGGATGTTCTTTAACTGTCTTACCTATATGTGTTTGTGTGAAAGCAGGACAATGAGAGTTGGCTTTTGTACTGTGGGCCTAATGGTTAAGAACATTTGTTTCCTCCTCGGAAATCACAGGTTCAAATCCGGAGAGAGGTAGAGTACGTATACCTCCATAAACTTTAGCAATCAAATCGCTGCACTGAAGAGTCCCTTGTCCCACAAACACATACCCTTAAAAAATATCATTATTATTATTACTCTTCCCCAGAAACCCCCAGAAATGGTTGGTCGATTTGGGTAAGAAACGAAATAAAGCCACCACCTACACACTTAATCCTCTTGGCAAAGAACGAATGGAGGATCTGGCTTTCAAAATTTATGAGCATATGAAAACTGTAGGTCATAGGACTGATGTTTACACAATGCAAGCCTTGCTTAATGGCTTGAATAGCACATATCAATTTGCAAGGTATCAATTTGCAAGGTCTCTGAGCTCTTTGGACAGCATGAAAGCGTCAAGAAACTCTGAAATGGATACTGAGAGTTACAACGTGGCGTCGCTGTCCTCATAGCAGCTTGGGCTGTGGGAAAAGCGTTGCAGTGTGTTTGGGAAATGGATAAGAGTGGTAAAACCTGGAACTTTTGTCATAATACAAAGTTGCGCTACAAGTCTATTGGCTTATGCTATGGGTCGATTGGACTCCTTTAACACTTACCTATTTGTCATGGGCTCCTTTGGCGTGAAGTGAAGCAAGTTCTCAAGGTGGTGGGATGGTCGAAAATACTAAGCACCACACCAAGAACCACCTGAAATGCAGGCTGCTTGTATACAATACTGTATGAAGCACCGAGAAGCGTCTAAAATGCGGGCTTCTGGTATACAATACTGTATACTACAGGCCTGCATTAAGACGCCTCTTCGGTGATGCTTTGCGCTCGCCGTGTGATGGTAAGCACAATAATCGAGGCACTGGGACAATAAGCAAAATACGTTGTTATAACTCGCAATGTATGATACCCGCAAGATTTTGTGAATATATATATATATATATATATTCTGATATTCTACTATAATTAAACGTACATGGTTGTGAATAGCATGAATTTAGAGTTTACTTGACTATCTTTTATTGCTGTGATTGAATGCATTGCAATTATATGGTTGTTATTCTGTCATGCTACAATTACATTCCGAGATTTTATTATTACAGAGTAAAGATGTTATTTTGTAGTGCTTCACATTCTGAGATTATATTATATTTAACTTGCAGGTTTGTTATCTTTAATGCTTCAATTACGTTCACAGGTTATTGGAGACTAAGAGTTATATTGGGGATTTGTTCTACATTTTACTATTATTTAGGTTTGTTATCTTTAATGCTTCAATTACGTTCACAAGTTATTAGAGACTAAGCTTTATATTGAGGATTTGTTCTACATTTTACTATTATTTACTTGTATTGAATCCTTTGCAAATATATGATTTGTATTTTGCAAAGCTATAATTCAATTCTGAGATTTTAATATCGGAGACTAAGATTATTGATATTTTATTAATGGATATTAAGGTATTGAGTTTTTATTATTGGAGACTAAGGTAAGGTTGTTAATGCTTTACAATTTGAGATTCTATTATAATTAACTTAGCTGGCTGTTATTCCGTAGTGCTTCAATCACATTCAAAGATTATGTTATTGGAGACTTGAGCTTTATATTCTGGAATAATAAGGATTGTCTATGAGAATCATGATTTACATAAGGAACATAAATCATGATTCTCATATACAATCCTCATTACATTATGGATCACGAAGCACAGTACAACTATGAAATATCTGATCAACATATAATTAAAACAATAAATTAAACCCAGAAGCATCTGTTGCTAAGTCACTAATTCCAACACCCAGTGAGTCAATTGCTCAAACTGCTACGAAGCTTACAATATTGAATTACAACTTATCCAAACCACGTTGCCCTCAGAGCAAGAACGATATAGACTAATAGTAATAACAGTGAGACTAGTACCTCAGTTCAAGGTCCCGTAGTAGCAGATAGGGCTTGCTCTGAGTCAACGCCAAAAGCTTCTTACTGCAACAGCTCTTTCAAGTTCAAAAATTGTTGCTGGATGCTGTAAATGGCTGACAGACTGGATATTGAATTTTCAGAAATCTGACACGGCAATGGATGAAAAGAAAAAAGAGAGAACACAATGCAAACAAGCTAGCCAATGTCACCATGTAATGAGCATGAATTGAAAGCATTATAAACAACTATTGCATATAGAAGCCCAACAAGTGCCCGAGGTCTAGTGAAAATAATAAATTAGAATCGGTACCAGTGATTTCCAAAGGCATGCCACAAAGAAAATCTAGTGAAATTCATGCAGCAAGACACACTCACAGAAAAGTAATACGACATTGGCTTAAACACAAACTTTCTGATCCCTTAAACTAGGTCTGTCCAATAGCACAGTCGACATGCACTCACAAAAGTGGCTTGCATTAACCTTGCAGCAAAACAACATATATGTTAAATGTTTTTGCAACTTAAGCTTGCATTTTTTGTCTTAGCTCCATTCAACGAGGACAAGTACTCAAGAGATCACATACGCATCCTGTCAATTACTACCTTGAACATTTCTACTGCTGAAGACATGTATTGCAAAAACAAAACCTCGAGAATATCTTAAAAATAAAATTGCAAAAACAAAACCTCCAGAATATCTTAAAAATAAAATTGCAAAAACAAAACCTCGAGAATATCTTAAAAATAAAACCTGCCCAATGGACTCTCTCCTACACATCTGCATCAACATCCTTCTCTTCATCTGGCTTAGCAGCAGTTTCTTCCTCTGCTGGAGGGGGCACCTGCTCTTCCTCAGGAAGAGGTTCCTCCACATAATCATTCTCAAATGCATCGGTAGGAACCTCATATATTCTCACCTGAGGCTTTGAAGGATCTTTAACAAGTACATATTTTCCTTCATTCAGTTTTAGAAAGAGATCAACAATTGATTTCACAATACCCCACATATTGGAAGTGTTCAAATTAATCTGCATAGCGAATTCCTTGGGCTTGTATCCCTGAACACTCAAAATAACATGGTTGAAGTGATCACGAGGGTGAATTCGTGACACATAACCCAGCTTCATAACATCTGCACTTGCAAGAAGAGCTTGGGCTGTCCATTTTGCAAGTTTGTTTGCATTGTTCTTGAGCTCAGTTGCCAAAACAGCACCTCGTTGAGTTTCTAGTTTCTGGCGCCAATCAACTCCAGAATACTTTGAATCAAATTCATTCAAAGCATTCAAAGTGAGGAATTGTGTTTGCCCCCTTAAATCCAAAACACTGTGGACTTCACATCTTGCAACCAGTGCTACATCTTCATCCAATTTCCAGCGCCTGTACCGATAGGCAACAGATGCTACCTCCTCACCCTCAGAGGCAAATGGATTAGGCTCCTCAAACTCCACCTTATTGCCATCTCTAATCAGGACCTGTTGTGAGAAGTTCTGGTTGATATATGCTGCCTCAACACTTAGAGAATGTGCGGAGTTTATATCTTCCTTTGCTTCAGGCAAAGGCTCCTGCGATGTCTCATTTACAGACAACAAATCCAACTGAGACCCATCTCTTTTGTCAAAGAACAGCTTGTTGCCTACCTTCTGAACTACTATGTCCCATGAATAGACTGACCGTGGAGAGCACATCAAAGTAGCCAGGATTGTATCTGTGGCAAATACAGTAGCCTTGTCCTCACTTGCAAGTCGCCTGATAACAGGATCATCAGTAGTGGTTACCTTGAAGAAGTTTCTGTTCTTGAAACGCTCTAGGCGTTTGTCACTCTTTGGTGTGACTCGATCATATACCCTGTCATAATATTCAAGAGCACCACACATCACTAGATCCTCCGGTTCACCGACACTGTAACTCAATTTGGAAAAAGTAGTGAATGGAATCTGATCAAGCATGGTCCATTCAGGCAGAATATCTACAGAACTCTTGAGCACAGCAGCTTCCCTACGTTGCATGTTGTTCCTGTTTTGATGGTAAAACCGATCCCTACGCTGTCGCTCCTTCTCAGCCACCCGCTTTTTGGCCTCAACTTCTTCATCCTTTCTCTGAGGGAGCTGCCTCTGTTGTTGGAACCTCCACCTGGGGCCAAACCTGGGCTTTGGAGGGGGCTTCCCATCCACCAAACGAAATGATTCCTCGTCTGCCTCATCAAAAATAAAATCAAAGACACTCTCTTGCCCGCTCCTCGTATTGGGCCGAACATTATAGTTGCGGGTCCAATCTGCCACCCTTCCAAGCCTCTCATTTTTAGAGAAAGGGGCATAGGGTACATTCTGCAGTTGGTTTTCCAGCATAATGTGGTCCTCCAGAGGTCCCCAGCCATCTGGATTGTCTGCGACATTTGGGATTTTTAACTGTGGTTGCTTTGTTCCAACCATGTTTTCAGATATCTGGAAAAACAATCAAAACGAAATTTATCAGTGTTCCCAGCAACTTTGAACTAAAACCCTATACTCTAAACAAGCAAAAACGTCAAAAGTCCAGACATCGAAAACATAAACGTAATGTTAGAATCTTATATATTAAAATCCCACATATAAATTGCTGGATCTTAAAACCCTGCTAAACATGAAATCTCTTAAAAATTTGACAACCCAGATGTCAAAACCCGAGCAAGCATCTTAAAACCCTGCTAAACATGAAATCTCTTAAAAAATTGACAACCCAGATGTCAAAACCCCAGCAAGCATCTTAAAACCCTGCTAAACATGAAATCTCTTAAAAAATTGACAACCCAGATGTCAAAACCCGAGCAAGCTCGCCAATATTTTCAGAAAAGTACATATAAATCAAACCCGCAGCTGTCACAGTTGATGCATTCGAGAATCCGAGATGATGTTAAAAGTGCGGATATTGAAAGCCCAGAAGTAAAATCAAATGAAAATTTGACACCTCGTGAAAATCACAAACTCCGGATGTTAAAAAATTTCCATGTGCAAACCCTAATTGCCAAACAAGCCAGAGAAAATTTCATACAGACCTAAATATTGAGGCCTTTGCTGCCAACTGAATCGCAGATTATGCCAAAGGCGTGATATTTAAATTCCAGAAATGAAAACGATCGCTTTAAAATCCTGCTAAGCAAACAAAATCCGAAATTTTCTGAAAGAGCGAATGTTTAAAACCTAGCTGTCAAACTACCGCGAAAAGAGCTTTTGAGAAAAAACACATCTTGAAACCCTAGCTGCCTATTAAGGTGCACAGGCCTCCATAAAAATCCTAGATGTTAAAGGCCCAGGTATATAGAACCTCCAAATATTAAAACCATATATGTGTAGAAAACCCTAGTTTGCAGGCAAGTATGAGAACAGTTTATAAAAGAAACCCTTTCTCTTTAGCTTTAGAAAACCAAAAAAAAATAGTTACATAAAATGATTTTACGGATGAAATTAAGAATGGCTGCTATGACCAACCTGTTTCCGAGCTGAGATAATTGCTGATAGAAAAAAATGATGGCGGTGGTGATGATACTTTACGTACAGGTTGGCCTGCCTCAAGTCGGTTACATTTTCATATTTGATAAATTAGGAATTAAAATTAACTTAAATTATATTATAATTAATAGTATTATAATAAATTATTTCATATTTGTCAATTGGCTGTAGTTTTGATGGTTTGGGAAATGGTTGATTAGTTCTAGTTTTGATGGTTTGGAGAAATGGTTGATTGTTAACTTCTCCATCTAAATTCAATTCACATAAAATGGTTTTGAGAAATGGTTGATTGTTAATTTCCTTACTAACATACTTGAGTCATTACCCATTCTTAGACTAAAGTAATTGTGGAAGTTGAACCTATGACTAGAAAAAAAGAAGTTACATATTTGAATTCTTAAATGAGTATATTGTGAACTCATATAAAACAAATTTTATGAAAGTAATTAAGTATAATTAATAATACAGCTACCAAAATCATTATGGTTTTCTTAAGCAAGCATACTGTAAAACTTAATTAAATTATGTCATTGAATATTTACACTTACAAATAATTGCAAATATAATATAATAAGAATCATAAAATAGTCAATTGGGTCTACTTTTTGTGGTTAAGAGGAGTGTTATCCTCTCATCAATGTTCAATTCTTAGTGACATGTTGAGCTCTTAATGAGTATATTGTTGTAATGGCTTCTACTTATTATGTTGACCTCACCAATCTAGAATTTAGTCATTTATTCATTGATCTAATTCATCAATTTATAGTATATTTAGTAGTTTAATTTGTCATTAACTGTTCTTCAACATTAATAAAACAAACATATAAATTTATATACTTAAATAATAAATAAAAATGCCATATATATGAATCACGTGAATTGGAAGGAGATTAAATTATATACTTGTAAACTTGCAGTAAACAAAACCATATATAAAATCAACTAAGTGGCACACACGTGAATTAAAAAGAGATTAAATTATAAACATGTAAATTTGTATTAAACAATACTCTACATAAAATCAAGTACAAACATATATAATCGAACAAGTACATAAATATTGTATATATATATAATTTGGAAAGTCAATTAGTACATGATAAAAGTTGCCTCCATAAATTCAACAACATCACACTTAATAACATCAAGTGTTGTTGATCCCCAGGGTGTAGGGCAGTCAATGATGGAGTGTATTGTTGAGGCACTCTTTTATGTGAAGTCATTGTTTCGAAACCACAGCTTACCTTGTGTGTTGCGTATGGGGCAGCGTGTGCACACCTGGAGGTTATAGTGCTAGCAATCGAATAACACAACCATGTGTCACGCGAGTACGTGCCCGACTAGTTGCCGATTTCGCTAGTCACAACAACAACAACAAAAAAGACATCGAGTGTTGTTGTCTTCAATTAGACAACTATATGAAAATCATCTACATATTTTCCTAATATTAGTTGCATTAGTAGTTTTTTCACAATCATTATTAATACGTAATTTTTTCACAATCTTGTAGACCGGAATACCAAGAAAATTAATTCAACCACTACCCATGATAGACCTTCATAATATAACAATCTTCTTCCTATATCAACATCATAAGATTCCTAAACAGTTGTTAGAGACAGTCTTTCTTCATTGATGGTCCGACCTTGACTTCAAAGCTCGGACGAATGAAGCGTTACTCCTTCAACGATGGGACATCCACCCTGACATCCATGGGACCCCCCCCCTCTTCCGCAGACCCCCACATGAGGGCCCCTCTCAATCCAAATCACCGGTGCCCCCCTCCTATTGGTTTCCTCAAACTCAACTTTGACGGTGCCTCAAAAGGTAATCCTGGACCCGCGGGCTTTGGGGGTGTTTTCAGAAACAACACGGGGGTAGTTGTCCGTCTTTATTACAAAAACATCGGGCATGACAGTAACAATGCAGTAGAACTTTCGGGTCTCCTCCATGGTCTCAGAATTGTTAGGCAACGAGCTCTTCTCTCTCTTTTAATTGAAGGCGACTCTCAACTAATTATCTCTCTGGCTATATGTATGCAAAATGGATCTCAAAGATCAAAATTATCTCCCAGTTGGCGTTTGGACCAGGGCCTTCATCATCTTTCTCAGCTCTTGGATCTCGAGGACTCCATATCCTTCCTCCACGTCCGACGCAAGGAGAACTACCTGGCAGATAGAATAGCCAATGAAAGCTTCAAGGACAATGTTGACCTCCATGAACTTACCATAGAGGAGCTCTCCAATCACTCCTTCAGGCAGGTCTGTATCGACATGGCACGCAAGGACTCCTCTACCCTAGATGTGGGTGACCACACGGTGGCCTCCACCTCCTCTCTTGGCACACGTCGTGATGACCGGACGCATGCCACCTCATCCCCCCCGAGACGAGGCTCCTTCACTCCGCCCATGGCCCCTGCCCCTCACCCGCACAGTCTATGTACTCACTTGCATCTCACACGCTCCAACAGTCCGACAACCTTAATGGCACCGGATGTGACCCCCCTCCATCCTCGCGCTCTTCTCTCGGTCACATGTGATCACTCCTCTCATTCTCACCCTGCCTCCCTTGTGAACGGGCTCTCATCACTCCACAGACGATGTCCCTCTGTTCTCCACGCAAGGTGATGGCTTTCCTCTGCGCCCAGTTTTCCCAATTGCTTGCTCATGCCTCCTTGTCGGCGCGCCACCCCCACCCTGGGGCGAAGTGGTTGTGGCAGGCGAACCTCCACAGCTCCTCACTTGCCCTTCCTAGCCAACCAGGATGGCTTTGATCGCTCAGTTTTGAGCTCCTTATGGAAATTGCTTGACGACTGGGAAGACGAGATCTTTGGCTCCCTCTCAGCATCCCATCGCACCTCCAGGCATCGACGAAGCTACTGGGTGGTCAAAAATATCCTCGCTCATGCCCTCCTCATCCTCCCTTGTGTCTTTGTTCCTAGCCCCTCTAGTTCACTGTAAGTTTTCAACCTGTGAAGTAAAGCAATGCATATAGATTCTTAAGCAAAACAGAATTTAATCAATGGCTCATTCACATAGTACACAGATATTTATACCGGAAACCCTCAACCGGGAAAACTTTTCTTATATTCATTATCGAATTTCACCATTCACCATACAATATATACAATGTTTTTAGGTATTCTGTAGATACCAAAACCCTAATCCCTTAATCCGGGATTAATTTAGTAAACCGATAAAAATAGCAAAAACCGCCCAAAAAAAAAAATTGGGCCGTTGCCCCAAACGTTGTGTGTAACCAAGGGGGGGCATACCTGCGCCCCCCTGGGACCCCCCTAGGAAAGCACTCGACGCACACAACACAGATAGAGCACTACTACGAGGGATTGTCAAACGCAGTTGTCGAATCTGACGCGCCCACACACACACATGCAAAGAATATAACACATACCCAACATTCACCCCACTCCCCCACAGTTCACCCTCCTCCCTCTGCTCTGGCCTCCCCCAGCACTTGTCCTCCTCCCTCTGCTCTGGCCTCCCCCAGCACTTGTCCTCCTCCCTCTGCTCTGGCCTCCCCCAGCACTTGTCCTCCTCCCTCTGCAGCCCATCCCGCCTCCTCGATGCCTCTATAGATTCTCAACAACAATGTTAAGGTGGCTCCTCTAGGCATGAGTGGCACGTTGACAACTCCACGCACGCACAGCTCAGTGAAAGTGACAGTTCCAGGCACGAAAAACATGTTGATTACCACAGGCATGCACAACTCGCTGAAGGTTCTCGACATCAAAACAGCTGGCCTACCGGTCAAGCACGTGTCCTCGGACACCTCCAGCTCAACCAATGACAATGACAATGACTTTGGTGGTTGTCCAGTCATCGAAGAAACTCCTATGGATGGCCCCTGTTCTTGATATTCAAGCCTCTGCACCACTTTTCAGGTTTTTTTAGCTTTTTGCAAGCTTTACTGGTTTCCGACAAAAGACACACAGACAACTAAAACTAAGTTTTTTGGGTATGCATGGTTTCCCATTAAGGGCGGGCAGAATTCTATCCTGGTTTCCCACTAACGACAAGCCCATTTTTGTCCACTCTCAGGGACAATCTTTGTATTTTTTTACTGTATTTTACTGTATTTTAATAAATTAGCCATTGAACTTATAAAAAAAAAACATCATAAGATTCTTCAGGAGGGCAAAGAAAAATCTTATGTAAGTAACATAATTGTTTGTTGTTGAAAGATAATTAGCCAACACCCTCGCTTTTTACTGCAAAAACAATAGCCCGTTTTACTGGTTGGATATGAGATGAAGATTTTATTGGTACACCCATGAGGTTGCAGAACAATGGAGCAACCATTTTTCCAATGCATTGCTAACAAATTTCACTACCATGGTTACTGGAAATCCAATCATTACTCGATTGAAAAGCATGGTTGCGCCAAGATGTGGGCCAAAAATCCTTGGAACATACTCATTGTGAAACTTTGAAAAGGTGAGATTGATGTCAGCTACCTATGCAAACTAGAGAAGATTTTATCAATTGTACAAAGAATAGTACCAAAATCTAACAAATTCTCATCGAGATTACACTATAGTAATTCTCTTCGCTAGTTTGTTAAGCAAGGCAATGTTAATGATATATACTTATCCCTCTTAAGACAATATCATTGAGGGAAACATGGAACTTAAAGCTTGGGATGAGTTGCTTCATTGTACGATATGCAAAAAACACCAAGAATGCAAAGCTGGCCCAAAAGGATATAACTACACACAACAACATATCTCTTCATTATTGTGTTTACAAATGTATATACTATCAACAAAGCAATTGAAAGATCTAGAAATAATTTTCATATCTTTCTTTTCTGAGGTAATATAAGAATCAAGTCTTTCTTAGACCATAAAGCAAAAAATAGCAAGCATTTTGTTAAGGACAATAGTGCCAACAACATATGTTAATGAGTACATATCAAAGTAAATTCTTTGTGCAAAATAGCATTGTTAAAATCAATAATTGAAGAAAATATAATTTAGTAACACAACTTCTCAAACTCTATTCCTCTATGCAATGTCTATGTAACACACTATTTCCATATATATAATAAATATAAATATTTGGTAAATTTTTCGTGCAAAATAACATTGTTCAAATCAATAATTGAAGAAAATATAATTTAGTAACACAACTTCTTAAACTCTATTCCTCTATGTCATGTCTATGTAACACACTCTTTCCATATATAACAAGTGTTGCATGGCAACGTAGGCCCTGCCAAGTTGGAATGGTAATAAATGTGACCGAGTACAGACACGTGGGTAGCAAGTTGAAGTACATGTGGTTTCGATGCAGAATATAGTATTCCTGAAATAGTTTTTCCTGAAATTTATCAAGAGTTATTAACATTTAAAAGGTTCTTGGACACAAAAAATTTAGCATACCCGAATTAATCTTGTTTACATACGTTCGTGGACAGAAACACAAAAAAATAGTAGTAACATCTGTTACATAGGTTCGTGGACAAAAGCACAAAAAAATTAGCATTCCTAAATTAGTTTTCTTTAAAACAAGGGCTCCTGGACACAAAAGAAATTGAAATTTATGAAATTTAGGTTCGTGGACAACATAAATTATACATACGAAATATGTAATTTTATAAAGTAGATATTTACGTTTATACATACGAAATATGTACTTTCATGAAGTATGGGGATGAGATTTTATAGAGCATGCATGGAACCGTGATTCCATACTTAGCCAGTTTTTGGATCGCAGGTTCTCGGGCTGGCGGGCTCAAAATTGGGCCTTTGTTGTTCTGTGCCCTACAAATAGCACCCAGAGTTCCGCGATATACAAATTGACAAGAGTACAGACACGTGGGTAGCAAGTTGAAGTACATGTGGTTTCCATGCAGAATATAATATTCCAGAATTAGTTTTTCTTGAAATTTATCAAAAATTATTGACATTTAAAAGGTTCTTGGACACAAAAAATTTAGCATTCCCGAATTAGTTTTCTTTACATACGTTTTACATACATTAGTGGACAGAAACACAAAAAAATAGTAGTAACGTCTGCTACACAAGTTCGTGGACAAAAACACAAAAAAAATTAGCATTTCCAAATTAGTTTTCTTTAAAAGAAGGGCTCCTGGACACAAAAGAAATTGAAATTTATCAAATTATAGGTTCCTGGACAACATAAATTATACATACCAAATATGTAATTTTATAAAATAGATATTTACGTTTATACATACGAAATATGTATTTTTATAAAGTACGGGGATGAGATTTTATAGAGCATGCATGGAGCCCTCATTCCATACTTAGCCAGTTTTTGGATCGTGGGTTCTCGGGCTAGCGGGCTCAAAATTGGGCCTTTGTTGTTCTTTGCCCTACAAATAGCACCCACAGTTCCGCGATATACAAATTGACAAACGAACTTGGGGACTATTTGAATTTTAAGGGCCTTGTGTTGATGTAATAACACAATTGGACTTGGGCCTTCAAATTGTAGCGCAGATGTGGCAAACAGTATGAAGGACAGGTGGTAAGGATGCAAGAAATGACATACTCTCTATATGTGTGAGTAGAAAAAAAGTATTGAACACAATTTTTTGCCATTTATATAAAAAAATAATAAAACGTGTTACATATTCCTGGAAATATATATATATATATATATATGTCAAATATGATATCTCAAATTTGAGTGAGTGATTTATCTCAAATTTAATTTTGAAAATGACCAAGCAGAAAAAAGATATGCATCAGAAAAAACAAAAAAAAAAATTGAAATAAAATAAACAGAATGTCTTGACATTTAGCATAGTTGAAGATAAAAATGTAGGAGCACATAAATATCTAAGGAGACAAAAGAATAGTTTTATTTGGAATATATGAAAAAAAGAATAGTTTGTTACATATTCCTAGAAATTTAAATGTGTTTGTCATATAGACTATGATTGGGGCTCCCGCGGACCATAAGAGAAATATGTACAAGAAATAGAACTGTGGAAAGAAGAAGTGGGAGACGGTAGAGTGTAATACTTGAAAAGTAGAAATGGGAAGATATCAATCTTTGGCTATAGATTTCTATTCAGAAAAGGTGGAATAACTGGATTGATAAAGAAAGGACTATCAGTATAGACTTACAACCATGGTACATATAAGTATTTATGGTATTTGCKTGTTGATGCCTTTTCCTATTGGTTTTCGTCATCGACCCGCTTGAATAACTGGATTGATAAACAAAGGATTTATAGCGATGCTCCATATAATTATTTTTTCTATTTGTTTGCTGATGCATTTTCCTGTCGGTGACTCGCTTCAAGTTCTCTTCAATGTAGCTTCTCAAGGGGGCGACGTTGATGTCAATCCGGATTTTAATGCTGAAAAGTTCATTTTCTAATTCGCTTAGATTAACAGAGAGATTACACAGAGCCTGATGAATGTCTCCATTTTGTACCGAATACTGGACTAGCCAGTTGTCCACGTGTTCCTCATGATATTCAAGAATCCTATAAAAAAATTCTAAAGACAAGGCCTTAAAATTATCAACTTGTTTATTGAAAGCTTGCTTGGTTAATGCCAACGAGTTGACGATTAAGCTGGGGTCCTGGAAGTCGTTGGTCCTTCCGCCTAAGTCTATTTTGGTGAGCTTTGTGAATAATGTTTCTTTCTTTGATATTGCTTGCTCACATGATTGGACGATGAGATACAGGTTCTTCGCCTTCTCTTTCCAGCATGCTTCTAATTGAGTGAGCCGTTTTTTGGACAGGAGATCATGTTGTCTTCTTGCCGTGTTTGCCATGTTGTTGACATGAAAGGCAAAAGGGATGACCGTGTGCAAATAGAAAGTTTCCTCATTTTTTAAATCCGTCTGCAGAAGTTGGAGCAAGTTATGTGCCTTGCTTCCCAGGGAATCCATATTTTGTGATGTTTCCCAGGCCTTAGTAATCAGTTCCATTCTTTTGTTGATATTTTTCTCCACATATCCTCTACATGATGCGAGGAATCTGGAGGATCCTGTTAGATTCGTTGCAGAGGTGCAGGGAGTCGCATGCATGGCTACTGCCAAAGGACTGCCAAGCAATGGCATACGAAACAAAGCTTCCTCTAATTCCTTGATTCGATCCTTTAGTCTAGCATTCTCGACCTCAATGACTCCAATGGAATCATGAAGAGCATCTCTGGTTGCCATGTGAAGTTGAGATATTTTGGACGCCTGCATATTGGCAAGGTCAAGTTCTGAACGTTGTTTTTTTTTCTTATTTTTTACAGCTCTTTTTTCAATAATTAATTTTTTAGATTCGCTTTAAAAAACAACACTCTGGAATACGAAGGATTCATCTTTGTCAAAAATTTCGGTATCAACTATGTCCATTGGGTAGCCATGGTGAATCGCGTCTCCCGCCTGACCAAGGTTGCAGAATATGTTATCCAGACCAGCGTCAAGATCCATGTTTTCACTCTAAATTTTGGGCTCCTTCGCCTCCCCTACAAATCTTTTTCTCTTATTTTGCACAGGAAGCTTGTGAGAACTATCAATTTTAGGATGAACTATCAATTTCTAGTCCTTAGGCCCGAAGATGTTCACTGTATCTCCACAGAACTGTTGTGGATCTGCTGCCAGTAGTTTATGAAAATATCGGTTTGCTCCAGACGCTGGTTGAAATGAAGAAATGGAGGGGACAATATAACCCTGCGGAAACGTTGGTTCAATGCGTGTCAATGGAAAATCTCCTCGAGCTCTTCGCTCATTAATGATAATCTCTATGCGTGATGTATGGTGAGCTGTTAGAAGTAAATCTTAATTGTAACATACTTATAAGTGCGAAGGTGGCGGTTACGACGCAGAACATTTAAGGATTGGAGTTTTTGTGAAGGAACCAAGCTGACGGCGTGCGAATGACATTCCATGGTATTTGAAATTAACACTGGGAAGGGATAACAAAAGCCTCCGCAAATATTGGTTTAGTGCGCATTAATGACAGATCTTCTCGAGCCTTGAGCCCATCAATGACAATTTAGACGGTGCCTGCAAAATACATGTTAGCATTAAAGATTTAGAAATAAGACATATATATATATCTATATAGATAGATATATAGATATATATATAAACATTTTTTTTTTATGGACACGTGTGAAGGTGATGGAGACGGGGAAGAGAAAACAAGGAAGGAATGGCTAAGTCTGAAAAGTGGTCGGACGGGCTTCAAAATAAGTTCACATGAGATAGTGAGGACAGGTAAGTGTCCAACGGTGAAACTGCATGAGTCAGAATTTTTGAGTGCAAAACACGTAAAACGTAAGAGGGCATGATGGTGCAGTTCAGCGGAGGGTTTCTATATTTGTGGAATCACAGGAAAGTGGCTAAGTATGGAAAGTGTGATTTTGTGTAGGCTTTCAGGGAGCATAGTGAAGGGAAGCATGTACAGTGTTTGGATCGCGGGTTCTCGGGCCAGTGGGCTCAAAATTAGGCCTTTATTGCTTCATGTCTTACAAATAGTACCCAGACTTGCACGATATACAAATTGAGAAGCGGACTTGTGGGAAATTTTGAACATTGGACTTCTGAACCTTATCCTCCAAACAACAGTCAGAGTTCCGATATACAAACTGACAAACGAATTGCAGGGCTGGCGAATATTTAGACGGAGTTCCACGATATACAAACTGACAAACGAATTGCAGGGCTGGCGGGCCCAGAACGGCGATTGTTTACGGATTGGAGTTCCGCGATATACAAATTTTGATATTTCACAATTTAATTGGTTGGTTGGACATTGCACTTGTATCGGTCTGTGTCCTCCAAACAATAGTCGGAGTGCCACGATATACAAATTGACAGGAGGATTTCCATACTTAAGAAACTTTTTGGATCGTGGGTTCTCGGACTGGCGTGCTCAAAATTGGGCCTCTATTATTCCGTGTCCTACAAATAGCAGGCATAGTTCCGCGATATACAAATTGACAAACGGACTCCAGGACCGGTGGGCTCAACATTGCAATTGTCTAAATGTATAACATATAACATATATAACATTATCTAAAAACATTATTTCAAGTACTAAAACATGAATATTAAATATTGATATTGTACAATTTAATTAAACAAAATTATCAAATGAGTCGCAAGCTTGGAGTCCGGGTCCAATTGTAGATCACCGAAGTTTCAGGCACAGGATGTATACCGCGCACAGGGGGCATGAGAGTTGGATGGCGCCGACAAAGGAACCCGCGACCATAAAATTCACGAACTATGAAAAGGAATGGCGGTCGGTTGGACTTGTGATGTAGAGATATAGATGGATATGAAAGCTACCACTCCGCCGTCTGGGAACCCTCGACCATAGACATGGATTTCCCAAGTTTTGGATGGAAGTTGTACACTCGGAACACGGGGAATGAGAGTTCGGTAAGGCATAGCCTGGAACCCGCGGCCATAAAATTGGCTAAGGAAACGAAAGCGCTTGGTCAGACTCGTGGTGTATATTTCATAATTCATGTGCAACAACAACTGTGTGGTGATCAGAGCAGTATGTGTACAAATAAGGGAAAACTAAATATGCACCTTTATAAAGCATGTACAGATCACCATTTTTTTTATCGCGGGTTCTCGGGTTGGCAGGCTCAAAATTAAGCCTCTACTGTTCCGTGTCCTACAAATACCACCCAGAGTTCCGCGATATACAAATTGACAGACGGACTTTAGGACCGACGGGTTCAAGATTGCGATTGTCTACATGTATAACATACAACATATATGCTATATAGGTAAGTTTCGGGCAGAAGAATGTATACCGCGCACACGGGGCATGAGAGATGGATGGCGCCCACAAAGGAACCTGCGGGCATAAAATTCACGAACTATGAAAACGAATGGTGGTCGGTTGGACTCGTGATGTAGAGACATAGATGAACGTGAAATCTGGCACTCCGCCGTCTAGGAAACCGCGAGCATAGACATGGATTACCCGCATAAAATTGGCTAAGGAAACAAAAGCGCTCGGTCAGACTCCTGGTGCATATTTCATAATTCATGTGCAACACCAACTATGTCGTGACCAAACCAGTATGTGTACAAAGCAAGGAAAACTAAATATTTACCTTCATAAATTATGGTCATCATATTTTATAGAGCATGTAGGGATATCACATTCCATACTTGGCCACTTTCTGTACCGTGGGTTCTCGGGCTGGCGGGCTAAAATATAGGCCTCTATTGTTCTGTGTTCTACAAATAGTACCCAGATTTCCGCGATATACAAATTGACAGGCGAACTTGCGGGCTAGCTGAGATTTTATAGAGCATGTAAACTTTTTGGATCGCGGGTTCTCGGGCTGGCGGGCTCTAAATATTCACTTGTTGGATCGCGGGTTCTCGGGTTGGCAGAGTCAAAATTGGGCCTATATTGTTCCGTGTGCTGCAAACAACACCCAGAGTTGCACGATATACAAATTGAGAAGTGGATTTGCGGTCTGGCTTGCTCAACATTGCACTTCTATTGATCTGTGTCCTCCAAACAACACTCAGAGTTCTGCGATATACAAATTGACAGACGGACTCCACGACTGGTGGGCTCAAAATTGAATATGTATTACACATTACATGGCATGTACATAACCCTTGTTCCATACTTAGCCACTTTTTTGGATCGCAGACTTGCTAGCAAGGTGGTTGGCTCAACATTGAACTTCTATTGTCCTGTGTCCTTCAAACAACATTCGGAGTTCCACGAGATACAAATCCACAGACGGACTCCAACACTAGCGGACTGAAGATTTAATATGTACTACACATTACACATAATATGTATCGTAGGTTATCGGGCTGGCGGGCTCTAAATATCCACTTTTTGGATCTCGGGTTCTCGGGCTGGCGGAGTCAAATTTGGGCCTATATTGTTCCGTGTGCTGCAAAGCACTCGCAGTTTCGCGATATACAAATTGATGGACGGACTCCACTACTTGCGGGCTCAAAATTGAATATGTATTACACATTACATGTAATATGTACAATATGAAACGGACAAGCGGACAGTCGGGCTGGCGATATAAAAGAAAGTGGAAATCTGAACACATGTATCCACCAGTTCTGAGGCTAGAAATTTTCCGAGGAACGAGTAATCCATACTAAATATGTACTTTTATAAAGTATGGATAGCAGATTCTATAGAGAATGTACGGATCCCTCATTCCATAGTTAGCCACTTTTTGGATCACGGGTTCTCGGGCTGGCGGGCTGAATATTGGGCCTCTATTGTTCCACGTCCTACAAATAGCACGCAGACTTCCGCGATATACAAATTAATCGGCGGACTTCGGGCTCGCTCGCTCAACATTGCACTTATGTTTTCCGTGTCCTCCATGCAGCACTGGGAGTTCCGTGATATACAAATTGACAGACGGACTCCAAGACTGGCGGGTTCAAGATTGCGATTGTCTACATGTATAACATATAACATATATGTTATATAGCTAACATTATCTAAAAACATTATTTTCAAGTACTAAATTATGAATAATAAATATTTATATTGTACAATTTAATTAAACAAAATTAGCAAATGAGTTGCAAGCTACCAGTCCAGGTCCAATTGTAGATCACCAAAGTCTCGGGTGCAAGATTAGATGGACATGAAATCTGCCACTCTGTCGTCTGGGAACCTGCGAGCATAGACATGGATTACCAAATTTTGGATGCAAGATGTACACTCGGAAGACGAGGAACGAGAGTTCGATAACACGTAGCGGGGAACCCGTGGGCATAAAATTGTCTAAGGAAACGAAAGGGCTCGGTCGGACTTGCAGTGCATATTTCATAATTCATGTGCAACAACAACTGTGTGGTGACCAGACCTGTATGTGTAGAAACCAGACAAAACTAAATATGTACCTTTATAAAGTATGGACATGAGATTTTATAGAGCATGTATGGATATCGCATTCCATACTTGGCTAGTTTGTGGATCGCAAGTTCTTGGGCTGGCGGGCTCAAAAAATATGCCTCTACTGCTTCGTGTCCTACAAATAACACCCAAAGTTCCATGATATACAAATTGACAAGCGGACTTGCGAGGTGGCTGAGATTTTATAGAGCATGTACACTTTTTGGATGGCGGATTCTCGGGCTGGTGGGCTAAAAAACGGGCCTCTATTGTTCTGTGTCTTACAAATAGCATCCACAACTCCGCGATATACAAATTGACAAGTGGACTTGCGGGCTGGCCAACTCAACATTGTACTTCTAGTGATTTCCGCAATATACAAATTGACAGACGGACTCCAGGGCTGGCGGGATCCTAGAAAGGAGCAATACATACTAAATATGTACAGATCTCTTATTCCATACTTAGCCACTTTTTTGGATCGCGGACTTGCGGGCTATAAATTGGGCCTCTAATGTTCCCTGTCCTGCAAATAGCACCCATAGTTGTGTGATATACAAATTGACAAGTGGACTTGCGGGCTGCCTTGCTCAACATTGCACTTTTGTTGGATCGTGGACCTGCGGGCTAGCGGGCTCTAAATTGGGCTTCTAATGTTCTGTGTGCTGCAAATAGCACCCAGAGTTGCGCGATATACTCAGCGACTTTTTTGGATCACAGACTTGTCGGTTGGCGGGCTATAAATTGGGCCTCTAATGTTCTATGTCCTGCAAATAGCAGCCAGAGTTGCGTGATATACAAATTGACAAGCGGACCTACGGATTGGCTACCTGAACAGTGCACTTTTATTGTTCTGTGTCCTCCAAACACCATTCAGAGTTCTGCGATATACAAATTGATAGACGGCCTCCAGGACTGGCGAGCTCAACATTGAATATGTATTACACACACAAAGACAAGTGAATGTAGAGGAAGATATTGAGTGTCGAAGGAGGCACAAAATAAAAAAATAAAAAAAAAACAATTGCAAACAAGCTCAACAAATACAGATAGAGTAAACAAAAAATTGTTTAATATGGAACACAGGCAGAAAAAATGCACCTTTGCATGGATTCCTCTACATCTATGGTTAACAGTTCTTTGCGGTGTCTACTTTTCCTGTTTGTTTCTATGAACAAAAGTACAAAGCAAAAGGGATATGAACATAAGTTAACATGCAAAGAAAAAGGCAAGTACTATGTACATATACTAAAAAAAATAGAATAAGATGAATAGAGTAACAAATAGTTTTTAAGAGGATGTACCTTTTTTTTTTCATAATGTATATTTTATAATTCAAGTACAACACCAACTGTATGGTGACCAGACCAGTATGTGTAGAAATCAAGGAAAACTAAGAAGCTGGATAATTTTTTATTTTTTTTGCAACAAGTTATACAGATATGTTTTGAAACATAGAAATATGACTTTGCAATATGTTTGATGTATATCTCATAATTCAAGTGCAATACCAATTGTATCGTGATCAGACCAATATGTGTCTAAGATAAACATATTGTATTGAGAAATGGGCACATTCGACCACACATGGTCAATAAGTGCATTTTGCAGATGGCTTGTGTTGTTCAAAAGAAAGCGGAGACTGTATTTGCACATGTAGTTTTCCAATTCTTTTGTTC
>SNQJ01S0008343.1:5156-15642 GCA_010110895.2 Picea sitchensis | reverse complement strand
GTTCATCGGCCATCGAGAATTACAGAGTACAAGAACCTTTGACTACGGGAAAGACGAAACCCCGATAACCTGAAATTGGGATCAGGGAAGACTATGGTGTAGGTGAAGGTAGCAATATAGGTGAATGAAAGACCCGTGGACCGTGTTTGGCATTTTGCGGCTACAAGCTTCGGGGATTCTCATTGTTGAGAACTAAACCCAAAATTTTAAATTTGGGTAGTGGGTATGTTACAATTGCAATGTATCTATACAATAAACATTGAAGACTGTCAGACCTGTTAGGTAAACACTTAATATTGTCAGGACCGTCGAAGGGCATAGCCCTGTGCAAACATTTAAGAAAAAATGCAGCGTGGCAGGCCTGTTCTCTCGAAGCACGCAACAATAAAGAAAAAATCACACATAGTAATATGCCAGAGAATGTATTCTAGATAGTAGAAAATGATAAAGCAAACATTCGAACTAATGCTAGCATTAATCCACCTTCGACCAATGCATAAGAAAATATATGATTAAAAAATCCCATATATGATCAAATACTTTGGATATGCCAACATATATAACATTGGGAATAACAAAGCCGACAATAAGACCGCCAATCCGTTGTCCAATCAGATCATGACAAATATGGTACTTTCTATTATATAAAAATTTATGTTTTCACTTCCGAGGTTCGAACAATAGATAATATGGAAATATTTGTGGTCAATGCACAATCTAATACAAGGTCAACGAATTATCGATTGCTATAGTCCCTCTATGCCTACAACATGAACTAATAATAAATATAAATATTTGGTAAATTCTTCTTGCAAAATAGCATTGTTCAAATCAATAATTGAAGAAAATATAATTTAGTAACACAACTTCTTAAACTCTATTCCCCTGTGTCATGTCTATGTAACACACTCTTTCCATATATATAATAAATATAAATATTTAGAAATACAATGAATAGAAACATACACATTCTTAAATCAGCATTCCCATGGTTACCACTTACAATACTTTTCAGAATTTAACCTTTAGTTCTACCTACAACATTATTTACATTATCCTTCTAAGGGACTATGAAGATGAGTGATAAGACATTATATAAGTTTTTTCCAAAAAAATCAATTTTAGGATGATGGATTGCATAATCACTATAAACAATCTTAATAATTGTCGTAGTAGGTGCTTTACTAAATTTGTATGGTGGGATGATTTGGATTTTAGGAGTAAGTTTAAAGTGTAACTAAAATTAGAAATAACCCTAAAAGTGTCAGATTTGTTTCATGCAATAAGTAGAGATTTTTGTTTCATGCAACAAGTAGGGTTTTATTGGAGAGTCATTAATATATCACTTTTTTACTACTTCAGTATTTTGAATAATCAATAGAAAGAGTAATGTTTACAAAATTGTTTTAGGCATGTTATATAGACAATAATTTAAGGAATATTTTTTTCATCCTTGTATATAGTTATCGAGATCAGTGGAAAATGATAAATGATGTGGTCGTTGGATTTACTACACAAGGGTTATGTTGTCCATGTTTTTTGTCGTGTAATAGGGATTATATTCAAACCAAAGTCTAGTCATTTTATCTCCAAGTGGATCTGAAAGATAACATTTTTCAACCTAATGTTTTAATCTTGTCATTATGCCAAAATCATCATTTGACTAGTAGTAGGGATGAACTCATCAAAGGAGCAGTTAAGACATGTCCATGCCTATTTTAGCTACCCCATAGTCACCTACTCTTAGTGTGTGGAAGGAAGAATCAAAAGAGGCATAATGGTGGTTTTTCTTTGCATTAATGAGGGTTGTTGAGAGCTTTTTTATATCTTACCAAGGGACATATACATCAAGTATGAGGAGCGCTCCCTTTTAAAGAAGAATTCAATGCCATTACAAGAATACAAGATCAAAGCATCACGAGGAGAGGGAACACCTTCATTTGGATGATAGTTGGTCATGACATCATGTAGATAATTTGACTTGCATTGTGTGGCTGCTTGAAAGAGAAATCCATTTTAAACATATGATCAAGTGAATATATCATGTATAAAGTTGGTTGTTGATTTAGAGAGGTCCATATCAGATTTGAAGGTTTTATTTAAGATGTCTATAAGTATAATGAAAAGGGTGACAAGGAACTTAGTTTCACTTCATCATACTACATACTTGGGGAATAAGAAGACCTCAAACGCTCCCTAATTCTAAAATCCTTCATTATATTTCGACCATAATAATTAGCCAACAAAGAGGGTATGCTATAAGTAGGACTTTCACATTGTCTTCAGTTTTTTCCTATGTGCTTTGAGTAGACACCTTAGTGACATTTCTGGTGGAAAAAATGACAAAGATGAGAGAAAATAGGTTGATTCTTGTGATCAGTAGATGTTAGCTTGTATACATCTTTAGATCTCATGGAGGAGTGCATTTGAAGTTGAGCAGACCCTTAACATTTTATTGCATCATGTATTTGCAAATTTGGTCACCTACTTTGGTTTGAAATCTTATATTTCATGTGTAACTTGGATGGATCACATGTGGAATGCCCTTCATGCTAAGTCCAGTTTTGAGGTTTTATTTACTTTATCAAATGATGTATTCCCCAAAGAAGAGAAGTGTTGCACCTAAGGAAACAAGTAAAACATGTATATACGCAACTAGAACAAGTGAAAAAAAAATGAAATAAGTAACTTGATTTCAACAAGTAAAGACAAAGACTTTTCATGGTCATCAAACAAAAAGAAGCTTGAAGAAATTGTGGATTATTTACTCAATGATTCTTTCATATAATATGAACACTTCAACATTGAGAGAGTTAGTTCCATGTGTTCATTTTTTGAAAAATATGTCAATAATTGGATAGTGGAAGGGATTTGGTTTACATGACCATCCTCCATGAGGTCATTGTACTTTAGATTTTGGAATTGATTATTTTTCATTTTTAATTAAGAATTTGCAGGAGCTTCATGTCCCTTTACATAGGGATATAGATAAAATTCAAATAAATATATTTGAAAGCACAGCCGAAAAAAATTCCCATGTGCCTAAGTCTATATACGTCAAAGAAGAAAGAGCACTTTTGGAAAAGTTTTTGCCTTTTCCACATAATTGGGCACATGCACATTTTCATCATATGTTTTTCCTTTTCAGTTTTAGGTTTTTTTTTCTCTTATTCATTTTTTATCTCTTAGCCTTTTTAATCTTTCTATGCTTCCCAACATGGTATCAAAACAAGGGTGGTAAGAAGGGATTAGAGGGTTCTAGTGTTTGCAAGTCAATATTTAAATGTCATAAAAATCTTTAAATAAAGTATTTTTTAAGTACAAAATAAAAGTTATTTGTAATTTATGCCAAAGCACATTTTAGCAACAAATGGTTAAGAAATTTGATAGTGAAAATCTATGGAAGTCAAAGATGATAAGTCCATCAATGAAGTTTGAGCAAAGGGATATTACAATATTGATCATTAAATAAGGCATGATTCATCTATGAAAGAAGCCTCATTTATAAAAGGTTCTTTGTTCTTGAAAATATATTGAGCGAGGCCTCACTTCTAAAGGTTCTCTTTTCTTGCAAGACACTATCTTGGTTTCCATGAGCAAGTCCCTGGCTTGACACTTCTTGGGATCTCCCTTTTTTATATTTCATTGTCTTTGGTCCATATCATAAATTAAGGTATAGTTAATCTATTAGTGTGGACCTTTCAATCCATTGTAAGAACTTTGAAGTTTAATAAGCATGGAGATATATTTGAACGCTTTGTCATCTTTAGGCACCTTGGTTGAAAGTGGTTTGCATTAGCTTGCCAATTGGGTTTTGGAGTAAGTTTTATTTATTCATAAAGTGCAGTGTTTTCTCATCTAGGAGCATAAAATTGTCCAAATCCTAACTGTGTTGTTGATGGAAAAGAAAAAGTTGAAGTAGAAGCTACATCAAGGGAAGTTCTAAACCCCACAAATAATGACTTTTCTTGTGAAGAAGATGACATGACTAGAGAAACTTGTGAAACAAACATCCTAGCCAAGGAGGAGGTTGAAGATCATGCAGATGGAAAAGATGATGTGAATTGGGAAACTTGTGAAACAAGTGTTCATGTCAAGGGCACTAGGGATGTTGCAGATGAAGATGATGCAAATGGGGAAACTTGTAAAATAGATTTGTGGGTCAAAGAGGAGGATGAGGTCATTGGAAATGAAGACAAACTTGGACTAGATGAAAATCCCAATGAGGATAAGCCTAGTGGAGAAGTCTTCAATAGTTTAGATTAGGACTAGACACTAACTTTTGGTCTTTCCCCCAAAACAAAAGCCTTTAGGCTACTTGGAGTTGTAGATGAAGCATTAATATTTCATGACATTGAAGCAGTGCCAAATGATGTTGCTATGCTTTTCCAACCAGAGATAATAAAATAGGACGGACTAGAAGAAGAAAGCTTTGTCTGAGGAGTGATTTCAACTACCACAAATTTTTCAGGTTTTGAGCTAAACAATGAAGGAGATTGAGGTGTCATAGTCATGACCTCGTGACCTAAGGAAGTGCCTATAATTTTTGGTTGCAATGGATTTAAAGAGGACATTAGCTTCCCCGAACTTAACGGTTTCCCAGATGAAACTACCACAGTCTGACCATAAGTAGAATTGACTGTAGGCATTCTAACAACAAAAGGATTTCCATACTATGATCCTAATTGGACTACAAAAGAAAACATAGTTGCAACTTTTGAATCTTGTGAAGAAGCTTCAATAGATGTATTATTTTATTTTGTACAGGGCATAGATGATGCTAAGAGACTTGATCCTTGCAACAAAGAGAAAGCTTGAAAGTTCCCACCCAGTTTGACAGGGGATGTTACAGGGATGGAATCAGTCTTGATTGATTTAGGTGCTTCTATTGCACTATCCTATTACAATGTAATGTAAGATTATGTTATAGTTCAGTTCTTGCTACATAATTTTAATTGTTGTCAATTGGATGTTTAGATATGAATTTTATTGTGCTAAATGTTGTTATACTTCTACTATTTGTTTATTATATGGTTGTACTTATATTTGCCCAAATTATTTTTGTTTCCATTAAGAAGTTGCACTCGATCTATTATTATAGACATATTGGCTTGTAGCCTTGTTGTAAATGCAGTCTCGTGGGTTCATAACAACAGTGTTCAAGGCCCAAATAACAAATCAATTCACAATAGATTTCAAATTAGGCTTAAAACATAGCTCTCCCATGCTCAAAGTGAAGCCAAGTAATAGGTGTGGGCAATCATACAATAATTGTAACACCCTGGTTTTGATCCCCAATGTAGAATTATATATTTGTAAGTATTATGAATGGTCGCGGGCCAAGCGATGTAATATTTAAACATTGTACATTGAAAATAATAAAATGGAATACACCACTAGTTGTAGACAGGTAAGGACCATAGTAATGGAGGGCTATGATTCCATAAGAGAGGGGGCTTAATGGGGGTTTTGAAGGGTTTCCATGTGCCTTGAGTCTTAAGTCATCTTCATTAAATTAGTTTGTCATTTATCCATTTATCTCTTTGACGTATTCAACACTCAATCATTGAATTCATGTAAGAGGTTGGATGAGGAAGTCATCCCACTTAGTTATCATAGCATGGGTTGAGTGTAATCGTCATTGGGGAAGAGTAAGAGTCAAGCAAGCATAGGACAAGAGGAAATGTGAGTACGAAGAAGAGCAGTTTTTACAGTTACCAAGAAGAGAGGAAAAATAGAGTTGAGTGTTATAGAAGAGTGGCCAACCATAGTGGGTATCAAGACAGCTTGTTGAAGCTGGTAATTATTCTGAGAATGAGGTTGTTATTCCTATGAGTGATATCTAGTGAGAAATTACCCAAAGAACATTTGTAAATGCTATATGAGCACTCATGTTACAGCTAGATTTCCTGGAGCCCCTGGTAGAGAGTTTCCTGGTCGGTCTGTGCTAGAGCCCTGGAGGGGATGGATATTGTCTGAGGGACTGTGGTGAAAAGAAGGAAATCTCATCCCTTGGGTTATGTAGGATGATGGGGAAGAGAGTTGGGTGGTTGGAATTGTTGTAGGAGTTGTGTCACTATGTTTAAGTGGGTATTTGAGTTGTTACAGTGGACTGTAGACACTCATAAGAGTTTGTCTGTCCTTGTGGGCTCATAGCCCCAACTCTAGGGTGACTTGTTGCTAAGAGAACTGGAGCACCAGAGTATATAGTTGGGAAAAACATCCATTGTCTGCATTCGGTTGTTAAAATGTTTTAAAAGATAAGTGTTTTAATCACTATGTCATTTACAAATTTAATGTTATGATTGAATGTTGCATTTACTCTATATGTTGTATGTATGAATGTTAAGGTATTTGTTTAATTGTTGTTGTGCATGTTTAAACCATTTGCATTCGTGTTTTTATGAATTAATGATAATAGCATGCATGTATGTCATATTACACGTATTTTTCTGCATCTGAATAAATATGTTCGTCAATTTGGTAATAATGTGATCCAACAAGGGAGCTAAGTACGTTATAGATTGGTATCATAGATTTTGGTTCAACACCATACTTGTATGGGCCAGAGACTAGCACAAATTTGAAAATTTTGTCATTGCATAGTTTTGATCTATGACGAATTTAGGGAAATTTGTGAAACCAGAGTGAAATACCCAGATTTCTAAGCAAATTTGAGTCGAATTTTCCCTCAGAATCATCAAGGGGGAGATTACTTGTGTCGATCCGTAGGTTTGCAAAATTAAATTTGGCCTAGAATATTGAATTTTGTGGTTGCATGGTAACTAAGGAGTTTAATTAATCAAGGACCCAGATTGCATTTGAATTGGTGATCAACGATCGAGATCCATCTATTGGTTTGGAGAAGTTTCGTGAAGTAAAAATAATTTTCAAGATTGTCGAAGAAGAATTCAGAGTTCAGTGAAGTTTAACAGATCGATAGTCGAGATCACATTGATATTGAGATCAACGATCCAGATCCAACGTGGATATAGAAAAAAAATTCTAAGTTAAATGATTTTGGCGATGTGAAGAAAAGTTAAGATCGTCAATGGAGTTTTAAAAAAATCGTCAATCGTTGATGTAGTTTTTCCAAGATTGTCGATGGAGTTTTCCATAAATCATCGATAGTTGATAGAGTTTTTTGGAGGTCGCCGAAAAAGTGAATTTTTTCGTCGATTGTTGATAGAGACCTGACCATCGATAGAAACCTTTTCGCCCATCGTTGATAGATACCTTTTCACCGATCATCGATAAAAATATTTTCTCCAACTATGGATCGAAGCATTTTCATTGATTGCTAGTAGAAACCTTTTCGTCGATCACCAATAATGACCTTTTCTCTAATTGTCGATAGAAACCTTTTTGTTGGTCGCCGATAGAGACTTTTTCTTTGACCACCAATATAAACCTTTTCACCAATCACTAATAGAAACCTTTTCACCAATCACTAATAGAAACCTTTTCACCAATCACCAATAGCGATTTTTTCCTTGACCATCGATTGAAGTTTTTTCATCAATTACCAATGAAGGGTTTTTAGTGGTCGCTAGGGAAGGGAAAAAGAAAAGAGAAGAAGAGAAAAGAGATGAAGAGAAGAGAGGAGGAGGAAAGGAAAGGACAAAGATGGACAATGATAAAAAAAATAAGTATGGAGCTAAAAACTTGTTTTGGCCATATGTCTGCAGTGATGAAGGCTACAAAAGTGTTAGTGGGTCATGGACCAATTATGCTTCAATTCTTTGGAAAATGCCAAATAATGCTTTTTAAATATCTAGTTGGTGCTCAATGATCGGGAACCAGAGAAAGATGAAACTTTTTTAGGAAGTATAGAAAGCATGCACAAAGATACCCAGTTGGGATTCTGACCAAATTTTAGAGGGTTTGGTGTGGAGATGCGGAAACAAACTGGAACCCACTATTCCCGAACACTTTAGGGGGATTTTTGAAATCTTCGGAAGAGGAAAAGGCACCCCAGATCAGAAATATGGAAAAAATTGCTTAGTCAACATTTTACCTCTTCAACAACCTGAACAACCTTGTCTTAAGGAAGTTTTTCCCAGTTTTTCTATGTTTGGGAGATATCCAGTTTTGGCTAAAAATTCCAAGTCTAGAGAAACTGTAAAAAGTGTGAAGTAGTCCATTATATATTTATATAGAATTTGATTGGAGCATCAGATTTCGAATTTGAAAGTTGTTGTGTATTCACAATCAGAAATACTATATGTGCCTGATATAATTTTTTTTATGATTCCTTACAATTTTTCCGCTAAAGGTGGTATAAAATGGTCTCTCAGATAAATTGCACCAGTGAGATAGTTTGCAAGGAGAGCTCATGAGGCTCAAGCCACCAACATTTGATGGAGAGCATAGGAAGGGTGAAGAAGTTGAAGCCTAGTTGTTGGGCATGAGAAAATATTTTCAGCAGCATAATTATTCATCAAACATGGAGGCACATATTTCCATATATCATCTTCGGAGGAAAGCTTCCATGCGGTGGGACCAGTTGAAGCAAGTCAAGCATATTGATGAGAAGATAATTTCTTGGAAGAAATGCAAGAAATACCTTTAGCGGCGGTACTTTTCAAAGCACTACTATGATAAGAAAATGCAAGAATCATTTGAGCTTAAATTAGGAAACGTGACCATGGAAGAGTACGAGAAAAAAATCTTGGAACTTCTAAGGTATGTGGATTTCATTAGGGATGGGAAGGTTAAAATTCAAATATTTATAAGTGAACTACCATATTTCTACAAGGATAAAATTTAGTTTGATGAACCCAAGAATTTGGAAGAAGGCATGAGAAATGCTAAGTATTTATATGAGCAGAGTAAGGCAAGGAAAACTTTTCAAAAAGCTTGGGATGACAAAAAGAAAGGTAAGATGGATTAGAGGAAGAAAGGCTTCAAGCCAACTTTCTTCAGGAATGGTTCACAGTCATATTCGCAAGAAAAATAAGCACAAAATAAGCCCAATATGGCAGATTCCTTAGGGAAAAGGCCAAGACAACATCCTATAAAGTGTCGAGGATGTGAGGGAGACCCCGTGTATAAAGATTATCCTCATAAAGGAGATAGGATGAAGACTGTGCATAAACTTCAAAAAGTTGATACAGTGGAAGATATGGGTAGGAGTGTGCCAAGGATTTATGTATTCTTGGACTATAGACAAATAGACTATCAATCCCACATGACTAAGGTGGAAGGTAATATTGATAATCAACCCATAGCTATTTTGTTTGATTCTATAGCTAGTCGTAGATATATAGATCCTAATATGGTTGACATATTTAAATTGAAGAGATGTAAGCATGAAAAGTATTGGTTGGTTCAGCTAGCCATTGGAACCAAGAGAAGAATCAATGAACTTGTTGAGGATTTCCTAGTGAACGTGAATGGAGTCAGCACTAAGAGATATTTGAACATCATACCACTTGGCTCATATGATTGCTTGGTTTGTATGGATTTGTTGGACAATCATCATGATATACTAGATTGCTACAACAAGGATTTCACATGCCTTGACAAGGAAGGGAATTCAAGGACAATTCAATGTATTCCAAGGCCTATATTTGTCAGAGAGTTTTCAAAATTGTAGATGAAAAGAAGTTTTAGAAAAGGTTGTCAAATATATGCAGCCCATATGGTAGAGTCAACAAAGGATAAGGAGTCAAATATTGAAGACTATTCAGTTCTGAAAGAGTATGAAGATGTGTTTGGGGAATTGTCAGGATTGCCGCCAAAGGGAGACACTGATTTCTCTATTGATTTGATGCCTGGAGCTACCCAAGTGTCCAAGACTCCCTATAGAATGAACACAGTAGAATTGAAATAGTTGCAGATGTAGCTGGAAGAATTGTTGAAGAATGGGTACATATGCCCAAGTTTTTCACCTTGGGGTGCCCTGGTGCTTTTCTTAAAAAAAAATGATGGAACTCTGAGGTTATGTATTGAATTCAGACAACTGAATAAGGTTATAGTAAAGAACAAGTATCATTTGCCAAGGATTGATGATCTTTTTTATCAATTGAACAGAGAAAATATATTTTCCAAGATTGACTTGAGATTGGGTTATCCTCACATAAGAATTATAGAAGAAGATATTAGCAAGGCGGCTTTTCAAACAAGGTATGAACATTATGAGTTTTTAGTGGTGCCATTTGGGTTGACAAATGCACCAGCTACTTTAATGTGTCTAATGAATGGAGTGTTCAAAGATTACTTGGACAAATTTGTTATTTTCTTCTTGGATGATATTCTTGTCTAATCCAAGACAGAGGAGGAGCATGAGCAACGTTTAAGGATGGTGCTACAAGTGTTGAAAGAACACCAATTGTATGTCAAGTTGAGCAAGTGCACTTTTTATCAAAAGTAGATCCATTATTTGGGCCACATTGTCTCGGAGGATGGCATAGTAGTGGATCCCGAAAAGATTGAAACAATTAGAGGTTCGTCAACACTAAAGAATATTTCAGAAGTTAGATCA
>SNQJ01S0008342.1:221230-248429 GCA_010110895.2 Picea sitchensis | reverse complement strand
AGATGCTTCGCCCAGGGGATCCCCGAGAAGGCAATAAAAAGCCTCTCGATAAGAAACTAAAGGGACTCTAAGAAAATAATAAAACAAGACCTAACTAAGAGGATGGGAGGTCTCATCATGAGCCGGACCATTATGTTCATAGGTATCCAACAGTATGACATTGCCATCATCTGGTCACCACGCCAAGGCAGTGACCTTTGGTTGCATGGCCAAGGGAAAGGGGGTCTCATCACGAGCCAACCTTATCATCTCTGTGAAGATACCAGTGGCTAACACTGTCATCTCTAGTCACCAAGCCAAGGCAGTGTCCTCTGGTCAGACCTTGAAGTAAAAAAGAAAGAAAAGAAATAAAAGAAAAATAAAGGCAATAAAGGGCTTGGAAAAAATGCATCCATTGCGGGTACAACTCGCCTCCTACAAAGGCACCCACAGACAACACCTTCCCTTGGTCTTACTGTGACTGGACATCCCTGAACCATATCATCTCATAAAACATGGCTTGAATGATCTTCTGAGGGAACTTTCCTTATCTTGTGGGTATTAGCCCAATAGGTTATTCTGTCGGTTTCTTCAGCTTTGTATAGTAGATCTGTGTAATGTCTTTGAGCTCTTAAATGATATGCTAGGAATTTCATGCATGTATTTGACAAATTTAATGATGAAATATGATTGACATTGCTATGATCCCTAGGAATGATGAGTCCATGGAGGGCGTAGTCTTTGATGTGCAGGACCATACCCGGTGGACAGGTACTAGTGGACCGGTACACATGGGGATATGATTAGTTCGGACCTCCATGGGGATGAAGAGCCCATCAGATGGTTGCTGGGATGGCATAGGTAGGACAACGTTGTGATGAGCCCTTGCATGAAGAAGAAGAAGGACGTCCTCACCCAGGACGCTTTAGCAGAGCCCGACCTAGGGGGATCACCCACTGCAGATGAGATGATGGCTTTTGATGGACAGGATGCCACACAGGGTAGGCTGGACATTTTCTGGAGGATGTGGCAGTGTGATGGGATCATTTGGCGCATGTGGCAGCTTGCAGGAGCCCTAGAAGGGCCAACGTTTTGCCTTTTGGATGCTAATCTTGCCCAAAAAGGGCCAACGTCTCCCTCAGAGGGGCCTGACATCTCCCTTTTAGCTCATAATTATGACATTTTAGCATTTAATGTGACAAATAATGTAACTATTGTTGGTCAGCCTTGTCAGTTGTTTTAATGAACTATTTTTGTAATTAAAGGTCATTTGAATGATATAAATAGAGGATGTTAAGCCTCATTTTGAACATAACACAACTCACTCTCTTGTGAGAGGATAATTTTTAGTCTTTTGTCTTGGTATTGGCTCTTGGAATTGAGGCGCTACACTTGTGAAGGATCATCTTTGGCATGTTTATGGTGTTTTCTATCATTTGGAAGGTTTACAACTAGGGTATGATAAGCTCTTCATTGATTTGTAAGTGTATTTTTCATGAAAAACTTCTTGATTGAATGGTTGTAGGTTAAATCTCTTACATTTATGGTTACTTTGTTGTTATTTTGCTTAATCATTGAAACCCTAGGGAACAAGCACACAAGTAGGTCCTTCCTTCATGTCCCCGTGATAGAAAACTTGTTTAGCCATTTGATTAAAGAGAACATAGCCTAGCCGTTGCTACACTAGTTCCCTTTTTTCTGAGTTAGTATTGAAATATAAATTGAAGAAGGAAGACATCCTAGGCCTAATTGAGTTTACACCTATGGTTTTGACCTTTAGGGTTTGAAAGGCCTTGTCTTTACAACACTTTTCAGCCCTAGATTTATGTTTTAGAGCTAGTCGTTTTTGCCAAATATTTTTAAGGAAAGAGGCAGGAGCACGAGGCCTTGCTTAAGCAACACCAGAATGAGCCTCCTCCCCTTAGGGTTTTGACTTTGTGGCCCTGCCATTGCAGCACTAGAAAGCCTAACCTTCTTGTCCTTAAATTTAGATTCTCCCGAGACTTTAGCCTTGCTCCTTGACTCCATTTACCCTAAGGCACTAGTCTAGAAATCCAACGTTGAGTCAATTGTGTTAAAACGACCTTTCAAAATTCCAAAATTTGAAACCCTAACTAACCCTAGTGACTAATTAGCTGATGACATCATGCCTATTTTGAGCTCTTGGATAGTATAAAAGTTGCGGCTAAGTCATCAAGTGATAGACTTTGATGTGTAGGTGAATTTCATTGGCTTATTTTGCAAAACGTCCATTTCATTGTCTAGCAAAACTAACCTAGAACTAGGTTGACGTCACCTCTAGTATAGTGACTCAACACTCTTGTATTGAATGAGCAAGTAATGATATCTTATGATAATTTAGAAATTGATTATATGCTTTGAATGTTATATCATCTCCAGTGTTTATTGACAAGTGATATTATAAACCATTGTCATTTTTTGCAATCATTGACTTCGTCAATAATTACTGCCATATGTGCTCATGTATAATATAGTCATTAATTTATGAAGTACTAACCACTATTTGCATGCATTAGTTTTATTGTTTCCTTGTCTCGCAAACAGGTGCTTATCTTGTGGTCTAGCTTCTCTTTGACTATCTTTCTTGGCGGTAATCTGTGAAGGGAAAACCAACTTTAACCTCTTGAGCCTTAATCCCTTGATCCTTTTCCTTTCAACACCCCAGATTACCTAGGGACGTCTCCCTTGGGATTAGACACCCTGAATAGAAAGAGCTCCCCATCGAGATGATAGTGGGTGGGGAAGCTCCTGTTACACCAGTTTGATCTTTACCTTTCAGTCATTTGACCTTGACTACAAACTGAGCGTTAACAGGTCAAAACAACCAAAAGTTCCTAGGTGGGACCATTTGTGGGAATTTACGGGAGGAGTAGGGTTCATAGGGGTGACAGTTACCACAGTAGAGGGGATTGAGTACTGACGCCCACTATGGGTTGTCATTAGTGGAGTCTCTAGATAATTTGCTTGAAACTATCAAAGAAAAGGGAAAACACCCAAAGTGGAGTCGCTAGGTAAGCTTGTAAGATGAAGACTCTAGAGGCAAGACTTACCAAAAATTGTCGTTTTTGAGGAAGGTTTGACTCAGTGTTCCCTGACAACGGTGCCAAAATGTTATTGCACAATTTGTAGTTAGGATAAAGGATAGATGTAAAGAGGTAAATTGGCGTAAGTGAACCAATCCCACCCAATGTCACCTCAATGGGAAGGTTCTTTCTGTTTAGGGAGGTAAGGCCTAGGGGAGACGTCCTCGGTGACCTAGGGTTTTGAGAAGGCAAAGGATTGTAAGATCAAAGGTAAATTTCCCCCCTCACAAGTCACCACCGAGCAGATAGTCTGACTAATATCCAATAAAGAGAAGTACAACCAAAAATAGAGATGCACCTACCCGAGACAAAGCTACAAGAAACAGATATATGCAATCTTACTCACTTGGTTAGTACTTCATATAATCAATGACTATCTGACATATAAGAAATTGAACAAAGAATATTGATGAAGTCAATGTTTATATAATAGCAACGATGCCTAATATCACTTCTTCAATAAATGCTAAAGAAACGTGGCATTCAATGTAATAATCAACACTTCATTTGGATAATGCCTTGAATAACCATTCAATTGCTCACAAGTAAAACGTTAGTTGCACAATGATGAAAAGATGACGGAAACAATTAGTTAGTAGGGTTAGTCTTTAGTCTAGGCTTAGAAATATTAGTAATTTCTTTAAGTGTTTGATTGAAGTTGTGATCAAGTTTATTCAAGACAAAGAGGTCTTTATATCAGTGCCTTAGGGTTAATGGAGTCATAGGTAGAGGACACAAAATTTGAAGGATCATGTGAAAAATAAAAAAACTAAGGAAAAGAGGGTTAGATCTTGAGGTGTTTCTAAGGCAAGGCCTCAAGGATAAAACCCAAGGGGAGAGAGGCTCACTTTGGTGTAAGGGAACTAGGCCTCAATGCTCTCTCCTCCTTCCTTAGCTCAATGGAAAAAATGGCTAGCTCAAAAGGTTGCATAAAACTAAGACAAGAGGTTTTGCAGGCAACGTGTTGCTATGGCAAGGCTTTACCAGCAAACCCTATGGAAAATTGGCTCATCAAGGTGTAGGGGAACTAGGCCTTGATGCATTTTCTCCTTCTTAGCTTAAAAAAAGTAAAACAACTAGCATAGGAGGAGAGGAATAAAAGAGTGTTGTTAAGGAAAGACTCTATCTCTCTTCAATAAATGGCTCAAAATCTTGACGAGGACATGAGACAAGGACCTACAATGTGTTCTTGTCACCTAGGGTTTATTCAACAAATCATAACAATATATGCAAGAAATAACAATACAACCATTCAATTAAGAAGTTTTTGCAGAAATTTACTTACATTTCACCAAGAAATAACATAGAAAACCCTAGTTGTAACACCTTCCATGAAGAGAAATGCCAAAAATGCCTTCCTTCAACAAGTGAGCCTCACCATTTCAGCCAAGAACACCAAGTGTAGCGCAAATTTCAGACCTCACTAATGAGTGAGAGAGAGATGATAAAAAAATGAGAGTAAAAACCCTCAATTTATACTGTACCATGACCTAATTTCACATTTAGGTCATAAAAAGGCCGACAAGGCCAAAATACTAAAAATCATTGTAATGTCCCCTCTTTGGGACATCATCACAGTGCAGAGGTTTATGATGACCAGAGTAGCTAGATGGGTGTTATAGAGAGTACAGGGGTTATTGAGAGGCATTGTGAGGTCTGGGTGGCATTTCTCATCATATCTCATCATTATGAGCCATTTCGGACAGGTTGGCTTTGGTTCCGCTGCATTTCGATGATTTCCATGATTTTGAGTATTTTGAGCTATAAGTCAATGGAATTCACTGAAGAGGTCATTTTGGGCACATTACTTGGAGGAACCTCTCAGTGTAATAGCTCACTAGAATTGGGAGGAGCAACACTACAGGATGGGATGGCTAGAAGTGACTTTCAATGGCTAGGGAAGCCACAAGGAAAGATAAGGAGCTTTTCAGAGGTAAAAGGTTAATTAATTAATTAAAGTGATTTAATTAATTAATTAAATATTAATAAAATGAAAGTCACTTTGGAGGGACAAGGTGAGCCAAAAGTATAAAGGAAAGGCAAGCGCCTCTTCTCATTATTCATGTATCATCATCTCTTGATATCTAGCTTCTTTCTAGTGAGCCCAACATTGAGGGTTTTGACTTAACAAACCCTAAAGGACGATTTGGTGGTGAAAGATTCCACATAACTTATCCCAAGCTTGGTCTCAGAGATGTAATACTCTCCCACACCATTCTAGTTTGGATCCACATCAGTGCAGAAGGGTTCTACACCAACCGTAGGCATAGGAAGAGAAGGAGGGCGCACCATTGGGGGTTTCCAGCAAGGGGGGGGCACCATTCAGTGAAGGAAGGCTCGTTGTAAGATTTTGATGGGGTTCTTGGGGATTTGAGCATTTGGGTTTTACTTCCAGGGCCTTATCCATGATTTCTGGTGCCTCTTGAGAGAGTTTTATGGTTTAGATTATTTTCTAGAGCATTGGGATGAATTGGAGAGAAGGAGGGCATTTTTGAGATTCATATCTACTCAGTTTGGAGGAGTTATCCTTAGCATTTAGGCCTGAGACTTCAGGAGGGGGATACCACCACCCCGATCTATCATTGGGCCAAGTTTGGACTCATTTGGAGGCCTCCTTCATCATGGCCGAAATTCTAGGGTTTGGCAGTTTTAGGGGGACGCAACTCCATTGGAGGATTCGACATTTGGAGGAGTTTTCCTTGGTGTTTCGGTTTGAGATTTCAAGAGGGGATTCCACTCATCTCGATCTACGATTCGGCACCTTCAGCATAGCATTTGGAGGTCTTTGATAGTAAGGCCGAAATTGTAGTGATTGACAATTCAACAGGGAGTGGCATCTTCCAGCTTGGGGGTTCGACACTTCATATGGCCCATATATACCTTCACATTGGTATTCATCACTTATCTAGACTTTTGAGGCTTATTGTAGTCTTCTTGTGGAGATTTTTGTAGCAACTTCTATTGTCTATCTTCTTAGACATCTGTTGAGCATTCTAGATCGGCCTCTTCATTGTAGCAGGTTTCTCTATTTCATGAATAAAAGCAGTTTGAGATGTTTTGGCTTGTCTATCATATTGCATATGGTTGAGGTATGCTCCATGGTTATATCTTCTTATTTATTGTTGCAATACACATGTATAACACATCAGTAAACCCTAAGTCCGAATCAAGAGGCCATCCAACAAGTAAACACATATAAACAAGTAGGTCAGCCATGTGTTTGACGAAATACCACAACCAGTAAAAGTTTTAAAAGACACCAAAACCATGATGATCCTAGCATAATGGCTTGGGATCATTACAATCATATTGTTTTACATTATATGCTTAAAATTAAACCCTAATCAATCTAAAGAGAGACGTCATGCCCCTTTTAGGGTGATGTTAGCCCCTTTTAGGGCAAATGCAACATCTTGGAGCAAAACGTTAACCCTCCTTGGGATTCTCCAACTTGCCACACGTGCCAAAACTGCCCTAGCTGTCTTCCAAAGTATCCATGTTGCTAGGTGATGTTATGGTCATCAAGGGTGACATCCTAGGCCTTCCAAGTCCAACGTTTCACTGAAAAGGGCACAACTCCCGTAGGTCAAGCTCTGTTAGGGTACCTCTGCAAGACGTCCTTCTTCTTTCCTATGTAAACCCCTCTGCTCAGTCTCTGCCCCCTGTTGGGGTCTCAACATCCATCTGGTGGGATCTTCAGCCCCATGGAGGTCTAAACTGATCATCTCCCCATGTGTACCAGTCCAATATGGTACCTCTTCATCGAGCATGATCCTGCACATCAACAGCTACGCCCTCCATGGGCTCATAAGTCACAGGGATCATAGCAATGTCAATCACATATCATCATCAATTTTATTAAACATGTGCATAAAACCCCTATTACCTCTATTAAAATCTCAAAGACAATATACAATCCTACAATATAAGTTTGGGGAATGTGACAGGGCATCCTATTGGGCTAGTGTCCATGGGAAAAGGAAAGTTTTCGGAAGAGACCTCATCTAAGCCATGTAAGTGGGTGATATGGATAAGGGATGTCTAGGAAAGTGGGTGAAGTGAGAGTAGAGGGTGAAAAGCTTTACCTGTGGGTGCCTTTGTAGAAGGCAAGATGCACCTGTCTTGGATGCAATTTTTTTCAAGCCCATTCATGCCTTTTATTCTTTATTCTTTATTCTTTATTTCTCTTTCTTCAAGAGGCTAATCAGGGGACACTGCCCTGGTGTGATAACTAGTGGTAACAGTGTTACCCATAAGTACTTTCACATAAATGAGAAGGTTGGCTCGTGATGAGACCCCCTTTCCCTTGGCCATGCAACCAAGAGTCACTACCCTGGCATGGTAACCAGCTGGTGGTAATGTCATACTGCTAAGTACCCATGGACCTGTTATCGCACAGTTTGTAGTTTAGGTCAAAGGATAAAGGATAGAGACCAAACTGGCGTAACTGGAACCTTCCCCACCCAATGTCACCTCGATGGGGAGGTTCTTTCTGTTTAGGGAGGTTAACCCAGGGGAGACGTCCTCGACAACTTGGGGTTTTGAAGAGGCTAAGGTATAAAGTCAAGTTTAAAGTTTCCTCCTCACAGGTTACCACCAAGATCAGACAGTCTGGCTAATCAGCCAATAAAGAAGTGTATGCCCAAATGAAAACACCTGCTTGAGACAAGACAACAATAACACAGTTTATATGCAGGCTGTAACTCAATGGGTTAGTACTTCAATGACTATCTGATATCAATCAATAAGCAATGTAAAAACAATAGATATAAATGAGGTCAGTGTTTTATCAATTAGCTATGGAAAAGGCATCAATTCATTAATAACTATCAAGATGATCAAGCCAACAATGTATTCAACCAACACTTTACTTAATAAATGCTTTAAATCATCATTTAATTGCCTATTTTCAACATTTGTTGCATCAAGATGAGATAACCAACTGTGACGTCATCCTTACTTAGGTTAGTTTGTTAGTTAGGGTTTCAAAATTCAAAGTTTTGAGAGTTGTTTTGGACACTAGGACTTCAAAGTTGGAGGCTAAAGATCAGTGCCTTGGGGTATATGGGGTCAAACAAGATAAGGGCACAAGGTTTTGAAAGGATGAAGACTTAAACACAAGAGGGAAGGGTTCTAAAGTGTTGCAAAGGCAGGGCCCTCGAATCAAAACCCTAGGGGAAAGAGGCTTACTCCGGTGTTGCTTAAGCAAGGCCTCCTGCTCTTTCCTCCTTCCCTAGGTCAACTTGGAAAAATGGATGGCATAAATGATAAATTTAACTAAAGGATGAGGTGAGAGAAAGTGTTGTAAAGACAAGGCTTTCAAACCCTAGAAGATGATGGTCCTAGGTGTAGATAACCTAGGCCTAGGACGTCACCCCCTTTTCAACCTATAAAATTCAATGCTAACTAGAGGGAAGAAGCAAGATAAGTGTAGAAAATGTTAGGCTCAATCCTTCTTCTTCAATGGCCAAAATATTTCTCTCTAAGGGGACATGAAACAAGGACCTACTTGTGTGCTTGTTAACTAGGGTTTCAAATCAACAATTTAATAAGCAAATGCAAGAAATTAAACCTACAACCATTCAATTAAGAAGTTTTGCAAGAAAATCACTTACATATCATGAAGAAAGCATTTGCAAACCCTAGTTGTAAACCTTCCTTGGAGAGAAATGCCAAAAGATGCCAAAAAATTCTTCCAATAACAAGTGTGCCTCACTTAGAAAGACAAAATACCCTAGGAGGGCGCAAAAATCAGACCTCACAAGTGTGAGTGAGTTGTGTTATCTTCAAATGAGGGAAAAACATCCTCAATATATAGCATCTCATGACCTTTAATTTAAAGTTAGGTCATTAAAAATAGTCAACAAGGCTAATAACAAAAAATCATATTGTTTTACATTAAACTGTTAAATGAAACCCTAAATGAGCAATAAGCAAGACGTCAATCCCTCCTGAGGGAGACGTTGCCCCTTTTTAGGGAAAAATACAACACAAAATGACAAACGTTGGCCCTCTTTGGGCCTCCAAACTTTGCCACATGTGCCAAACTACCCTGTCAAACTGCCATGCACTGGAGGTGACGTCAAGGGATCCTAGATGATGTCCTGGGCCATCAGAGGGACATGTTCCACCTGCAGTGGGTCAACCTCCTAGGGCTGGGCTTATCCAAGGCATCCTAGATGAAAACATCCTCCTTCTTCTTTTGTGAAAAGGCTCGACCAATCACTGTCCTGTCTCTGCCCCTGATGGGGTCCCAACAACCATTTGATGGGCTCTTCAGCCCCATGGAGGTCCGAACTAATCATCTCCCCATGTGTACCGGTCCAACTGGTACCTGTCCGTCTGACATGATCCTGCACATCAAAAACTTCACCCTCCATGGGCTCATTAGTCATAGGGATCATAGCAATGTCAATCATATTTCATTATTAATTTTATCAAATGCATGCGTAAAGCCCCTAGCATATCACCCAATAGCTCAAAGACATTACAATGACCTACTATACAAAGCTGAAGAAAAAGACAAAATGCCCTATTGGGATAGCATCCATAAGAAAAGGAAAGTTTCCAGAGGATATCATCCAAGCCATGTAACACAAGGTGGTGTGGTCAAAGGATGTCCAAACATACAGGTAGAGTGAAAGACAAGGGTGATATTATCCATGGGTGCCTTTGTAGAAGGCGAGTTGTACCTGTCATGGATGCAATTCTTCCCAAGCCCTTTATTGTCTTTATTCTTTCTTTTCTTTACTAGTTTTTCTTTCTTTTTATTCCAAGGTCTAACTAGAGGACACTGCCTTGGCCTGGTGACCAAAGTTGATAGTGTTAGCCACAAGTACTTTCACAGAGATGATAAGGTTGGCTCGTGATGAGACCCCCTTTCCCTTGGCCATGCATCCAAAGGTCACTGCCCTGGCGTGGTAACCAGATCATGGCAATGTCATACTTCTAGGTACCCATGAACATAATGGGTTGGCTCATGATGAGACCTCCCATCCTCTTTCCTAGGTCTTGTTTTGTCATTTTTCTTCGGGTCCCTCTTGTTTCTTGTTGAGAGGCTTTTTATTTCCTTCTCGGGGATCCCTGGACGAGGCATCTCTAGGTTTTATTTTTATGGATTTTATATTTTACCGGTTGCTTTTACCTTCTGGGACTTTAGCCCCTTCTTCCCACGAGATAAGGTGTAACCCCACAAACATGTCATCCTAATGTCCGGACTAGGGGAATGGGATAGATGAGTGGGAGATAAGATGTAAGAGTGATGATATGATGGGAGCAGATGATGGACCTTCAAAATCCCCCCTGGTGGCTAACCAAAACCTATGGGCATAAGCTTGCTAGGGTACCCTGTAAATTCCCCCAACTATGGTCAAGTGGGTTAGTGTAAGATCCAAGAAGTCATCAGAATTAAAAGGAATTTGATGCATATATCTGAAGGTTATAATGATCAAATATGACACATACCATGATACCTAGACCAACTACCTCATGGAGCAAGAATCTTCTCTAATACAAGTCCAAGCTGAAGGTGATGGATGATGCTGCTGTTGATAGGACAAGTCTGATGAAGAAGAAGAAAGATGGGCCCTCCAGGGCCATGCTCAGGTCAATCATGTTCTCGGTACTCCATGTCTAGGACCTGTGGGCCTCAAGACATTATCTCCTAGCTATCCCTAAAGATCAAGGATAACATCTAGCTCCAACTCGGGGACATGTGCTCACCATAGAGCGCATGGGAACCTCAGCATCTCTGGCATAAACCTGCAGACCTACTCAGACTCGAAAAGGGCATCAGTAACAAAGGTGGGGTGGTATTTCCACCCCGCAAATATAATATATGTATATGACTGAAATAAAACAATCAATATGCAAGTGAGGAAGCAAACTAACATGAAATGCAAATGATATAGTACACGGAAAAATCCCAACTTACCTATACTTACCTATGGAGTCACTTCCCACCACCTTGGTGGGGTTTGAGGAGGTGCTTACTGATGGGTAATGGGTGCCTTCTCCCTTCCAAAGTGGACAAATAGTATGAGTTATCAACTGATTCCATTCCAAATTTGAAAGGTCTCAGCAATGATTGCGTACTTCCTTTCACATTAGTTGGCTCTCCTTTCTGAGTATCCCACATCCATACCAAATCTCCCTCGTATTTTCTGATTTTGTGTTTGGTCGTTCCTTGAACAACCCTGGTGTATTGTACTAAGGGAGGCGGGTGGGCTTCTGCTGTAAAAACTTCTTGTTGGGATGGGAGAATTCGCACGTCATCTTCATCCTTTTTCCTTTTTAATATCTTCACTGTCCCAACTTCTTTGTTTTGAAATTCATCTAGGAGTCACTGGTATTCTTCTTTCTTGGGCCATTCAATCTGATCAAACTCCTCTTCTGTTGCAAAGGGCATGTCTTCTGGAGAATATTCTTGAAGAGTTTGTATCACATCTTTCTGCGCTTTATCGTCATTTATGGGAGGAGCAATATCCTATACATGATTTCTAGTTATTGGTACATTGAGTAAACGTCCGTTCGTCCCGTCTTTCAAAGGTAATCATAGAAAGGTGAGGTCCATCTCAAGGGACCCGCCTATCATTGCACCAAATTTCCTAGACAACAACATTCCCCATACATCCGGGACATCAACCACTATAATATCTATGTGGACTGTCTTCTCAGGGTATTCCTTTAAGTGTACTTCAACATTTTCAACCACACCATGTGTGGGTATTTCTTTAGATTCGAAACCACACACATTCTTGTAAGGCCTAGTTACCTTCAAACCCATTTGCTGCATGACTTTAAGAGACATCATGTTGGCACCAACACCTGTATCTAGCATGCAATTGTTGAGGTATTTGTTGTTCATTGTTAAAGTCATGAAGAAAGGGGGGTTTTCACCATACTGGACCCTGAAATGATAAGATTGCAACATAATTGGGGGGTCCATAGGCTCAGTAGATCCCGAAAAGAAGGTATCAAAGCGTTCTTTAATAGATGGGATCTTGATTGCTTCTTTTAGGGGAACGTTCACATGCATCTTTGATAAAGCCCCTTCAAAGTCAAAATCAAGGTTAACCTTACTAGTCTTGGATGTCTTGGGAAGAATAATCTCAAGAGATGGGGGTTTCGGCTGATCAACGGTAGGTTGTTTCAGATTCTTTCTCCTGTATACTTGAACTTCCTGCTTCTTTATCTTTTCTCATGATTCCTAGTCCAAGTTGTTTATTATTTCCATCCTTGTTGCACTTGTTGCTTCCTTCAGGGCTTGTTGATGTTCTATATCTGTGATATTTATCTGAGGAAGATTCATGAAGCAGTCCAAATTGTTGACTTGTTGCTGGCTAGCATTATAAGGACATTCATGTTCCCAATGTGCTTCATTGCATTCCAGGCAGCAAGGGTTTTCATCAACGACGTTCGTAGGGGCCAAAGTATTTGGGACTTCATTTTCATTCTTCGGCTTGTAGAATTGGTTCCCTTTCTGGAATTGCCCTTTGAATGGAGGTCTAGGTGCCTGGATCTGGTATATTTCAAGTCTAACAATCTGGCTCATCATTTCTTCTTGATTCTTTATGATGCCATCCACAGAAGCTTGAAACTTGCTGATACTAGTGCAGAGATCTGAAGTAGGTTCAACATTGTGTACTACTTTCTGCTTGGTGTCTATTCTCCCCCTAGGGTTAGCAAAGGGCTCAATCTTGGATGAAAGGAGATTTCCTTCTATCTTGGTAGCGAGCTCTTGGGCTTATTGAATGGATTGGGGGTCTTTATCTCTAAGAAGATACCCTAGTTAGCCATTGAAAGATCTGGTGTAAATATGAACAAGGTAATCATCTTTCGGGTGATGGATTGCAGGAATTATTTGGAGTAATGCTTCAAATCTGGTGTGAAATTCCCGAATGGACTCATTCTCATACTTGGCAAGGCCATTTAGTCAAGTGAGAAACATGTTAGGGTCTTATTTGATGCTCCACCTTTTGAGAAAGACTTGCTCAAGTCTATCCATGGTCTTGATGCTTCCATCGGGAAGACTAAGATACCAACGTCTTGCAGCAGCATAAAGGGTAGCAGAAAATAAATTCATGACCAAGTCTTCAACATCATCACTGATGGGGTGAAGATGAAAGAATGCCCAAAATTTACTCATATGCTCTTCGGCACTGGTGGCATCAATGCCGGTAAACTTAGGCAACCACTTCTCATACTTGGGTGGCATTTGCCTAGGGTAGCCTAGTATAACTGACATGTCTAATGGCTTGAAAAGAGTAGATGACCATTGTCTTTGATTGTTAAATGGGTTTGTAGTATTGGTCTGAGAGGTAGACATGTTTAAAGGAAGTCTCTTTCCAAAAAGTGACTTGACAATAGGTGAATTCAGAGGAGGCTTCCTTCTGAAAGATAAAGGAGGGTTATTGAATCTCCTTTTGGTTTGTGGAGTCACCAGATAGTTTTTCTGAAACTATCAAAGAAAAGGAGAATAAAAGCTTAGTGGAGTCGCCAGGTAAGCTTGTAAGAAAAGGTCTTTGAGGGAAGGCTTACCAAAAGATTTTTCATTGAGGAAGATTGACTCAGTGTTCCCTGGCAACGACACAAAAATGTTATTGCACAGTTTGTAGTTTAGGTCAAAGGCTAAAGGATAGAGACCAAACTGGCGTAACAGGAACCTTGCCCACCCAATGTCACCTCGATGGGGAGGTTCTTTCTGTTTAGGGAGGTTAACCCAGGGGAGACGTCCCCGACAACCTAGGGTTTTGAAGAGGCTAAGGTATAAAGTCAAGTTTAAAGTTTACTCCTCACAGGTTACCACCAAGATCAGACAATCCGGCTAATCAACGAATAAAGAAGTGTATGCCCAAATGAAAACACCTGCTCGGGACAAGACAACAATAATACTATATATATGCAGGTTGTAACTCAATGGGTTAGTACTTCAATGACTATCTGATATCGATCAATAAGCAATGTAAAAACAATAGATATCAATGAGGTCAACATTTTATCAATTAGCTATGGAAAAGGCATCAATTCATTAATAACTATCAAGATGATCAAGCCAACAATGTATCCAACCAACACTTTACTTAATAAATGCTTTAAATCATCATTTAATTGCCTATTTTCAACATTTTTTGCGTCAATATGAGATAACCAACTATGATGTCAGCCTTAATTAGGTTAGTTTGTTAGTTAGGGTTTCAAAATTCAAAGTTTTGAGATTTGTTTTGGACACTAGGACCTCAACGTTGGAGGCTAAAGATCAATGCCTTGGGGTATATGGGGTCAAACAAGATAAGGGCACAAGATTTTGAAAGGATGAAGACTTAAACACAAGAGGGAAGGGTTCTAAAGTGCTACAAAGGCAAGGCCCTAGAATCAAAACCCTAGGGGAAAGAGGCTCACTCCGGTGTTGCTTAAGCAAGGCCTCGTGCTCTTTCCTCCTTCCCTAGGTCAACTTGGCAAAATGGCTAGCATAAATGATAAATTTAACTAAAGGATGAGGTGAGAGAAAGTGTTGTAAAGACAAGGCTTTCAAACCCTAGAAGATGATGGCCCTAGGTGTAGATAACCTAGGCCTAGGAAGTTACCCCCTTTTCAACCTATAAAATTCAATGCTAGCTAAAGGGAAGAAGCAAGATGAGTGTAGCAAAGGCTAGGCTCAATCCTTCTTCTTCAATGGCCAAAATATTTTTCTCTAAGGGGACATGAAACAAGGACCTACTTGTGTGCTTGTTACCTAGGGTTTCAAATCAATAATTTAATAAGCAAATGCAAGAAATTAAACCTACAACCATTCAATTAAGAAGTTTTGCAAGAAAATCACTTACATATCATGAAGAAAGCATGTGCAAACCCTAGTTGTAAACCTTCCTTGGAGAGAAGTTCCAAAAGATGCCAAAAAATCCTTCCAATAACAAGTGCACCTCACTTAGAAAGACAAAATACCCTAGGAGGGCGCAAAAATCAGACCTCACAAGTGTGAGTGAGTTGTGTTGTCTTCAAATGAGGGAAAAACATCCTCAATATATAGCATCTCGTGACCTTTAATTTAAAGTTAGGTCATTAAAAATAGCCGACAAGGCTAATAACCAAAAATCATACTGTTTTACATTAAACTGTTAAATGAAACCCTAAATGAGAAATAAGCAGGACGTCAAGCCCTCCTGAGGGAGACATTGCCCCTTTTTAGGGAAAAATACAACACAAAATGACAAACGTTGGCCCTCTTTGGGCCTCCAAACTCTACCACACGTGCGAAACTACCTTGTCAAACTGCCATGCACTGGAGGTGACGTCAAGGGCTCCTAGATGACGTCCTAGGCCATCAGAGGGACATGTTCCACCTGCAGTGGGTCAACCCCCTAGGGCTAGGCTCAGTCAAGGCATCCTGGATGAAAACGTCCTCCTTCTTCTCTTGTGCAAAGGCTCGACCAATCACTGTCCTATCTCTACCCCTGATGGGGTCCCAACAACCATCTAATGGGCTCTTCAGCCCCATGGAGGTCCGAACTAATCATCTCCCCATGTGTACCGGTCCAACTGGTACCTGTCTGTTGGGCATGATCCTGCACATCAAAAACTTCCCCCTCCATGGGCTGATTAGTCATAGGGATCATAGCAATGTAAATCATATTTCATCATTAATTTTATCAAATGCATGCATAAAACCCCTAGCATATCATCCAATAGCTCAAAGACATTAAAATGACCTACTATACAAAGCTGAAGAAAAAGACGAAATGCCCTATTGGGCCAACATCCATAAGAAAAGGAAAGTTTCCAGAGGATATCATCCAAGCCATGTAACACGAGGTGGTGTGGTCAAAGGATGTCCAAACATATAGGTAGAGTGAAAGACAAGGGTGATATTATCTGTGGGTGCCTTTGTAGAAGGCGAGTTGTACCTGTCATGGATGCAATTCTTTCCAAGCCCTTTATTGCCTTTATTCTTTCTTTTCTTTACTACTTTTTCTTTCTTTTTATTTCAAGGTCTAACTAGAGGACACTGCCTTGGCGTGGTGACTAGAGGTGACAGTGTTACCCACAAGTACTTTCACAGAGATGATAAGGTTGGCTCGTGATGAGACCCCCTTTCCCTTGGCGTGGTAACCAGATAATGGCAATGTCATACTGCTAGGTACCGATGAACATAATGGGTTGGCTCGTGATGAGACCCCCCATCCTCCTGGCTAGGTCTTGTTTTGTCATTTTTCTTTGGGTCCCTCTTGTTTCTTGTTGAGAATCTTTTTATTGCCTTCTCGGGGATCCCTGGGTGAGGCATCTCTAGGTTTTATTTTTATGGCTTTTATCTTTTACCGACTGCTTTTACCTTCTGGGCCTTTAGCCCCTTCTTCCCACGAGATAAGGTGTAACCCCACAAACAGGTCATCCTAATGTCCGGACTAGGGGAATGGGATGGATGAGTGGGAGATAAGATGTAAGAGTGATGATATGATGTGAGCGGACAATGGCCCTTCAAAATCCCCCCTAGTGGCTAACCAAAACCTATGGGCACAAGCTTGCTAGGGTACCCTGTCAGTTCCCCGAACTATGGTCAAGTGGGTTAGTGTAAGATTCAAGCGGTCGTCAGAAATAAAATGAATTTGATGCATATATCTGAAGGTTATAATGATCAAATATGACACATACCATGATACCTGGACCAACTACCTCATGGAGCAAGAGTCTTCTCTGATACAAGTCCAATCCGAAGGTGATGGATGTTGTTGTTGCTGACAGGACAAGTCTGATGAAGAAGAAGAAAGATGGGCCCTCCAGGGCCATGCTCAGGTAAATCCTGCTCTTGGTACTCCATTTCTAGGACCTGTGGGCCTCGAGACATGATCTCCTAGTTGTCCCTAGAAATCGGGGATAACAGGACCTAATAGGCTGGCTCGTGATGAGACCCCCTATCCTCTAACTAGGTCTTGTTTTATCATTTTTACGGGCCCCTCTTGTTTCTTGCTGAGAAGCCTTTTATTGCTTTCTCAAAGATCCCTGGGCGAAGCATCTCGAGGTTTTATTCTAAGGATTTTATCTTTTGCCAGCTTGCTTTTACCTTCTAGGCCTTTATCCCCTTCTTCTCACAAGGTAAGGTGCAATCCTCAAATGATAGGTCAACCCAATGCCTGGACAAGTGTAATGGGATAGGTGAGCGGGAAGCAAGATGAAAAAAAAGTGGTGCTATGACGGGAGCGGACGATCGGTTTTTAGAAATCCCATATATTATTATTATTATTATTTCCATGAACAACTCATTCTAAACCCGTTGTTGGAGCCTTCCCACTCCTGTTTGTGTGTGTGGAGCTTGCCTTTCGACTCCGAGGATATATCTGTATAAGAAGAATGATCATACACATAGGGGGGCAAGCCACTCAGGCTTTCTCGCTGGCTAGTAATAGCTTGACCCGCATTTGTCAATCAAACAGGGAGATTTTGTAGGTAGTGAGTCACTAACCTGGAACACTAAACGTAGCAAGACTAAGTACCCCTTTCACTTTCAGAAGGGATGCGAAAGAGATTAAGGGAAGGTGGTTGTGGTTGGCGTTTGAGGGTTGGTTGGAGAGGGTAGGAGAGAGTGTGTCGAGCTTGTGAGCTTGAAACATGTTTTGCTTCCCAAGCCATAACCTCCAGAGAGAGATAGGGGCCCAACTCTTCAAGCTTAGGTAAGACCCAATCAGGACCAACCCAGGGGAAAAAAATGAGAGGGTTGATCAAGACCTTACTAGCTGGCTAGGTTGACTCAAGACCTAATAAGACATTTTCAACAGGTTGGAATCTGGAAGAGGAGTGCAAAATGATTCAGCTTCCCCTTTTTCCATATAAGAAGAGAGTGCTTCAAGAAGATCATTACTCATTCATTACCATGTCTCACCGAATAAAGAAATGGGTTATTGACTGGTTCCAAAACACCAATATACGAGGCACCCATAGTCTCATAGCAAGAAGTGAATGCAAAAGCAACCAAGACATAGCTGGATTTCGAACCAGGTTATGTTGACCCATACATATCTCGAATAACATTTTTTGAGAACTAAGCTAGTCTCAAGATCACTTCACCTTATAAACCAATACCACCAAAATTTACATGCAATCTTTCTCAAATTACAACAATATCACATGCACTTCAATCCCACAACAACATTATTTTTATAAAATTATTATTATTATTATTATATATATTTAAAAACAAATCATAAAAGCAAATTAAAAAAAATATATTAACTTCATCATAAAATGATAAAAAGATATAATAATAATCCAAACATCGTTGGAAGGTGTACTCAAAATATAAGTCAATCTGAGAGATGTAAAGGTGGAGGGCATAATTATAAATAACTCGCACACCATGATAACAAAGTTCCTTGTACAGTGGCTCTTTTATGATGTATGATGTTTCGAAATTGTGGATACTTTATGATGTTTTGAAGTTGTGTTTATATGGAAAAGTATTATAAATTTCATTTAATGTTTATTTAGGAGAGTAAAATTTGGAATTTCTACTCTTTTTTTAGTGGTGGAGTTGGTTTACCAATTTAATATATATTTTAAATCAAATTAATTTAAAAAAATTTTAATATAATATTTAAACTCCCAATTTAAATTAATTTAAAAAAATCTAATTATAATATTCAAACTCCAAACTTAAAGATACAACGCTAAGTGGTAAGTGAGTTTTGCAATATCATTGTATAGAAATCAAACTGCTGATAACATGACATTTTAAAAATATTCTATAACCTGCGGTGTTTTAGGGAATCGAACCTGCGGTGTTGGTGTTTAGGATTTTGCATTTCAAAAAACTCTAAAGCCATTGATGTTGGTGCTTTAGGGAATCGAACCTGGGGTGTTGGTGTTTAGGATTTTACATTTCAAAAAACTTTAAAGTCATTTATGTTAGTGTTTTAGGGAATCGAACCTGCGATGTTGGCGTTTAGGATCTAAAGCCATTTATGTTAAGAAAATCCCAAATTTGGTTAAGAACAATCATGAAAATTCCTATGATACGGCACTATGAAAGGATAGATTCTGAAATTAAATTAAATTAGAACGATCATGAATATTCCTATCATACAGCATTCAGAAAGAATAAAATCTGAAATTAAATTAAATTAAATTAAATTAGAGTAAATACAGATTAATGGAACAAACATTGTTAGATATGTAATAACACAACCGGGAAGGAGGAAATGACAGAAATGATCAAATAAACTGAATAAATTAAGTTAAAAAAGAAAGAATTATAAAAAATAATATTAATTATTATAAAATATAAAAAAATAAATGAACAGATAAGTAAATTTAAGTCAAAACTGGAAGAAATGTGTAAGAAAAATATAAAATAATGAATAAACATTAAATTTCAATTAAAAAATAGTAAATAAAATAAAATAATGGTTAAAATGTAATTTATTGATTAAGATGTTAATATTACATATTTAAATTAAATAATTATTATTTTTGAAAACAAAGTACCAATTAAAGAGTTAACATTCCACTATTATATAATAATAATAATTTTTTTATATACTAATAAAAATGAGATATGATAAAAAGAAATTGGAAAGGACAGAAATTTATATACTTTTATTATTTTTATATGAAAAAAATGTAAATCATAATTTTTTTTTAAATTATAGAAAATATTGTGATTTAATATGATAAAAACATTAATATAACAACTTAATGAAAAATAACATTAACTAAATGAAAAATCTAAGATGTAACTCTCTGCCCTAATTCATATTTGTAAATGACACAAATTACCGTTATTTTAATACCCATTAAAGCTGAAAAAAGAGAAACCAGTTTATAAAAGTAATTCAAAAAACTAAAATATAAAATAATAAAGCAATATTAGAATAAATAAATATTTATAAAATTATGAAATTGAAATTTAAAAATAATAAATAAGTATTAATGATGATAATAGTTAATTTACACTGAAACAGAATTAATTTATTAAACTTTAAGAAAAATAAAAGATTAATTGGATTTTTTTTAAATGTTATTTGGATCTTTGAAAAAACATTAAAAACAAAACTCCAAAATGACCAAAACTCCAAAATGATTAAAATTTTGATTACTTAAAATGTTAGAAAAATTAGTATAGTAAATAAAATTATTAATGAAAAATTAAAAATGATAAAACATACAATTATACAATAATCATAATATTTAAAATATAAAATTAAGTTAAATATATATATATATATATATATATATATATATATATTAAACAATGATTATAATAATTAAAAAATACAAAATATAAAAATTATATAATTATCGTAATAAGTAAAATACAAAATTAAGTTAAAATGAAAAAATTGGGGGAAAATATAACCGGTGGTTCAGGCTGGAGACTATTAAAGAAATTCAACTCCAGGGGAAAATCTAACCCGTGGCGTTCAGGCAGCAAAGGATGTTATTAAAGAAATGGGCATCCGCACTCGTTTCATAATAATTTGAGAACAAAAACAGTAACAGAAGCCGAGCGTTCTTGCCGAACCGGTCGGAATATCAGCCAAGCGTTTTAACAGTGCTGTATTGCCATGGTTTAGAGCAAGAATGTATGGTTTTGCATTAATCTTAATAAATTGAGTTTGAGTCACGCTGTGATGAGAAACAGCGAATGATGAAGGGAATAAGTTAAATTATTCAAATAACGAAAAGTACTATAATGCTAACAAATTAAATATAAATTGAGAGTCAGGATCAGAAAGTTACTATATACTGAGTTTCTATAACTACGACATTACAGAGGGTTTTATTCAAGGATGGAGAGTTTCATTGAAGGGAATAGATGTTGGAATAATGTAGAAATTATGATGCTTAGTTAAGATTTACTTAACTAAGTGATTGTGGGTTGGTGTGTGCCTATCCAATTTAGGGTTTGCTGGTGGTTTCAGATCCACCTTTGTAAGAGGTTAGTTCAAGGTTGTTGTGAACACCTTGTGATATATATATGTAATTGATTTACATTAAAACACAAAACACAAATTATGTGAGTGTAGACTCACGTGTGATGTGACTTTGTTTCCTCACTGTTATTGATTTTAATTTGGTATCAGAGTTGTAAGGAAGCTGTGAGAAGCCGCGGCCTGCCACTACCGAGAGCGTAGCTGTTCGCTGGTGCTGATATGAGGACGCTGCTAGAGGAGAGCGTGGATGTTGCTGGAGGATCACTGAAGGAGAGATCTCGTCCTTGACTGTTGCCCAGGTCTGAACGCTCTTGAGGGAGGAGGATCGTTGTGGTGTGTCGACACTATAGATGGAAGCCACTATGTATACCACCGCTGCCGTGGATAGCATCCGGAAAGCATAAATGACAATTGTGACCACCGCCATGAATACGATAAGCTCCCTCGATCCGAAGGTCAATTCCTGCAGGGTCCTGTCGCTGGTGTAGCTACCAGCCTGAATTTGATAATTGCATGGATTAAGCTCTAAGAAAAGACACTAAATTTCTTGGAAGAATTTCTACTTTGGGAAGAAAATATAATGGGTCTTGCTTGAGAATCAAACCAGAGAAAGTAGCGGCGTGTTCTTTGGATATGAAAGGAAATTGGATGGACTGCAACTGTAGAGCCAACAGATAATGGATGGTATCGTTGTATGCATGTGGAGTTGTGACAGTGTAAAAGAGTCGTGACTCTGTGTATTGGAGGCGTCCATGTGCCCGTGGACAGTGAGCCTACGTGGAGATTTGAGCCAGTAGCCAGAAGTATCACCAGACTGGTGCGGATTGTAAGTCATTGCATGGAAAATGGCACAGTGAGTTAACACAACGAGAAAAAGGGTTGTTGTAGAGTGAATCTGGTCAGATCCGGTTAGATCTGGTCTTCCTGAAGGCGAAGCAGGAAGCCAAGAGGACCTGGTGAAAGCAATCTTTGATCACATGTAGTGGACATTCCTGTGACATCAGTTTCAACCAGTCTTTGGCAGCATTAGCTTGCCTTCCACGCTACAAGGAAGAAGAAACGAATATTTACCCAGGTAAATCCGAGTGGCTGTTAAAAAAAAAAAATACAGAGTTGGTCGGAGTTGTTCCTTCACGCTGCAAGCCAGTAACCGGGGGCACCGGTAAATAACCCTGCGCAAGCGGATAGCAGGGATTTGGACCTCCTGTAGGATAAAGGTGTAAACGAGCCTTAACTGGCGGGATACGCTGGTAGTTAATGACTCCGAGCAGATGCCGAAGAGCCTTCCCAGATCTGTATCGAGCATACCCATGGTTTGTAGAAACTTAACCACGGATTGGATAGAGTTTAGACTAGTGGCTGGATAGAGTTTCAATTTCTTAAAGAAGAGAGCCAGATTTGTATTCTGGTGAGTCCCCAGAGTTTGCAGAGACCAACAAAAGTAAGGAAGGAGCCATCGATCTTGCAGACTGTCGACTGCATGAGCAGTTGACACAAGATCGTTGTGTAAAGGAATTTGCTGCTGGTGAATGCGTCCAGTTCCTCCGTTGGATTTGCAGGTGAAGATTTCCAGAGCTGACATCTCCAATGAGCCGCCGCCACCGCCACAGACATAGTTACCAGGTGATTTCCGCCGCTGCTAGTGAACAGTGCTTTCTACACTGCAATGCTTTCTCAATTTTAATTTACTGGTCGTGCCCTTAGTCGTTGTTTTATTGGAAGTATGGTGTGAGCGCTTTGGCTCACTCTTTGGTGTCACCAATCTCGAGGTGTCTGATCCCTTCCGCTGTCAGTTAAAGTGAAGAGGTGGAGATGGTTGCTCGTGGAATTGAAATTGTTGTGTGAAAGCAACACCATTGCCAATTGAATTGTTTCTCAGCTCAGAATCGCTGAGGCAAAGGTGTGAGAAAAATCTTTAATGGAAGTAGAGCCATGAATGAATCCAATAGAAGGTGAAGTTGTAATGGGTTATCAAAGAAGATTGAAATAGTTCCGGAGAGAACTAAGACAGGTCGGGAATAGAAGGTGAAGTTGTAATGGGTTATCAAAGAAGATTGAAATAGTTCCGGAGAGAACTAAGACAGGTCGGGAGGAAGAATTAAAGGGTAGAGGCAGTACATTTTCCAGATTAATATGATGTGTTTCCAACTGTAGAATCTGTGTTTGACGAGTAGAATGTTGAGCTAGATATGAATGAAGAATTTGATGAATTATATGAAATCGTGATGCCAAATTTGTCATTCTTCTCAGGTATAGATTATGAACCTTGGGCAACTGAAATTAAAAAATTGCTATGGTTAGTAGATTTACTGCATTATGATCAAGAAGATGGTGTCAATTTCTATGATAAGAGAAGAGGTGAAATAACATTACAACTTATTATGTCAGCAGTGGATGAAAACATATTGTCTAGTATTTTTCTTGAATTTGGTGAAGTAAGTAGCCCAAAAATATTTTGGGATATTCTTGAAATGAAGAAGTGGAGCGAGGATGTTGAAGTTCATGAAAATATTGATGTTGAAAATGATGATTGTGTTGAAAAATTTGTAGCTGAAATAGAGACTGAAAATGATAGCATTGAAATCGCAATAATTGATGATGAAAGTGTGTATGTAGCTGATTGTGATAATGAGAATGAAAACCTTGTGGAGGAAGATCTCTTTGAAGGAGAGACATATGAAGTCGGATTTGATGAAGACAATTCATCTAATGAAGAGTGGTTAAAATTGATGCATGAGAAACATCTTATTGATGAGTTTTTGTTTGGTGAGAAGAATGGTCCACTTGCATACACAAATCAAGTGGAAGACAAATTTATTGTTGCAGAGAAGGAAGAGAAGGAAGATGAAGAGGAGAAAAATAAAAAAGCTCTCTTAGAAGAGCAAAATGAAATGAGCAAACATTGTATTGATACTCTAATGAATGTTTTTAAGTGTGCATGGTTTACTAAAGAAGAATATAATGTGAAGCACTTAGGTAAAGTGCCAAATAAGTTTGATGAAGAATTAGAATTTATTGAGGAATGGCTTCAAAAGCCATATTATGATGAATGCAAAGAAACATTAGATTATGATGAGGACTGTATGGACACTGAAGAAGAAGAAGAGTGGAGTGGACAATAATCGGAATGAAGAAGAAGATTGCATTACAAATATAGAAATTGTGTCAGTTTTTATAAAGTGGAGTCCTGAAGAAATAAAGTATTACTATGAGCTAATGTTGCAAGAGTCCGTTGAGCAGGACATTGTTGATTGTATCCAGAAATGGGAGCAACATATTTATGTGGAGTTGGAAGCATTTGCGAACATTAAAGACAAATGTTCTCATGACAAATAAAATGTAAAAGTGTTGAGGACAAAGAACAATAATCAGAAGTCAAATTCCAAAATGCCGAGGAACAAAGTAAAAAGGACTATGAAGCAGAACAGAGTCAAGATGAAACATATATGGAGTAGCAAGCCAAGGAAGAAGCTCCATCTACATCACTATCTAAGATCAAGAAAGGTCAAGATGAAATTGTTAATTTGTAAGCTTAGCTGACACTGAGACCAGCAAGCATGTTATGTTCTTCTCTGTTATGTTTGGTAGAAAATCCATTTCTCCATTAAGGGGGAGTGTTGGAATAATGTAGAAATTAGGATGCTTAGTTAATATTTATGTAACTAAGTGATTGTAGGTTGTTGTGTGCCTATCCAATTTAGGGTTTGTTGGTGGTTTCAGATTCACCTTTGTAGGAGGTTAGTTCAAAGTTGTTGTGAACACCTTGTGCTATATATATGTAATTGATTTACATTAAAACACGAATTATGTGAGTGTAGACTCACGTGTGATGTGCCCTTGTGGCCTCACTGTTATTGATTTTAATTATAGAACCAATGACATTCTTTCTAGCTAAAAAGATTTAATCATTATATACTTAATGAAATTACAAGAAACTTGTTAAAAATAAACAAAAAGAATCATAAATGATAGAATATTAGGTATCCTAAATGATGGAAATTGTAAATATCAAAAGTCATAGTGACCGTAAAAGAAAATTAATGACAAAAGGAGAATTAAGAAAACTATAAACAAAATAAGAAACAAACATCTGGACTCGAATTCAAATTCAAGTATGAATTCTGTAGATTTTAGAGTAAATTTTGGAAAAGAAAATAAACAGAGATAAACTATTCAAGAAGGAAAAAAAATTACTTATCTGATTAAATACGGTCCAAATAATCCTCTCTTTTATTTTCCCTAAACGATTACTTTCATCCCGCGATCTCCTTCCTCTTTCTTTCCGGTCGCTTCTTCCTCGTTGTTAAAATAGTAGTAGTTAGCGAGAGCGGCAACGGGTTAGCGAGAGTATTGAGGCTAGGAATAAACCTAGAACACATTCAGGTCATTATGCAGAAAAATCTTCAAATCAAGATCTCAGATTATTTATTGCTAGTGATGATATTGATGAACCCTCGAATTTCGCCTCACAGGATCTTAGGTTGTTTGTGTCTAACGTTGCTTTATCTGCTGAAAAAGATGATTCTGATGCCTGGTTTGTGGATTCCGGAGCATCAATACATATGAATTGTAATAAAAATTGGTATGCTAATATTAAAGAAACACAGAATGGTGCCAGCATATATCTTGGAGATGACCATGCTCATCAGATCAAGGGATATGGAGACATTCCTGTGACATTGTCGAATAGTATTAGTCTTCACATTTGCAATGTGGTGTATGTGCCAGGAATAAAGAAAAATTTGATCTCTGTGTCCACCATTACAGATCAAAACTTGAAGGTTGAATTCTTCAAGAATTATTGCATAGTGAAGGATCTGTTGGACCACTTCCAAACTATTGCAACATAAGTCAGAGTAGGAGGTCTATACAAACTTGATGTTACCAGCAAAGCACATCATGCACTGACTTCTACAGCTATGCCAACAAAGATTCTTTGGCATCAAAAGTATGGACACATCAATCATCCTGATTTATTGTTATTACAGAAAAAGAATATGGTTGAAGGACTTCCCATGTTAAAGAATGAGAAGGTTGCTTGTGATGGATGTGCATTAGGAAAGATGCACATAGATGAATTCTCCTCTAATCCTAATAAGAAAAAGAGAGATGTGTTAGATCTTGTGCATACTGATGTTTGTGGGCCTATGCAGACTAGGTCTTTAGGAGGTGCATTTTACTTCCTGTTGTTTATTAATGATTGCACGAGATACACATGGGTTTACTTCCTTAGACGAAAAAGTGATGTTTTCGAGTACTTTAAGGAATTCAGAACCATGGTGAAAAAGTAGACAGGAAAATCCATCAAAATACTCCGTTCAGATCAAGGGGGAGAGTATAAATCAGGGGACTTTAAAAAATATTGTAAAGATAATGGAATAGTATAGCAGTTTACAGTACCTCACACTCCACAACAAAATGGAGTCGCTGAAAGGAAAAACAAAATCCTAGTAGAGTGTGCATGCAGTATGATGAAAGGTAAGAATCTCTCAAATGCATTTTGGGCTGAAGCCATAAATACTGCAGTTTATTTAAAAAATAGAAGTCCAACAAGGTGTCTTGATAATGTTACTCCTTTCGAAGCCTTGTATGCTTCCAAACATGCAGTTTATAATTTGAAAGTATTTGGGTGTAAGGCCTTTGCACAGATTCCAAAAGAGAATAGGAGAAAATTTGATGCTAAAGCCACTAAATGTATTTTCATTGGGTATTGTTCTGAATTTAAAGCATACAAACTATTTGATCCTGCTACTCACAAAGTATTTGCAAGTAGAGATGTACTTTTCCATGAGCAGGAAGCAGGAAATCATGACGACAATAGTCATGAGGAATGACAGAGACTTCTTGATGAGGGAGTTAAAGAAGATAAATAGTAGTAGCAACAGCCCACACAACAACAGCCATCCCCACAGCGACAACAACAACAGCAGGAAGGACTCGGTGATATGGACAATTCAAGTAGTCACAGTTCACTTAGAGGTGAAGACAGTAGTGATATGGAAGATAATCAGTTGAGAAGATCTTCAAGACAGATTCGACTTACTAAGAGGTATACAGACTATGCCCTAATGAGTAGCATTTCAAATGTCATAGAACCCATGAATTTTGATGAAGCTAATGAACATGATGAATGGCGAAATGCAATGGAGGAAGAATATGAATCTATAATGAAAAACAATACTTGGGAATTGACTG
>SNQJ01S0008342.1:187643-216306 GCA_010110895.2 Picea sitchensis | reverse complement strand
GACAGAAGCCACCTTTAGTTCTCTCATACTTACCGGGTACCTTGAAGGTCCAGGAGGTTGACCAAACACTTACAGTCCGAGAGGATATCCTTTGTACCCTTAAAGAGAACTTGGTCATGGCACAGAATAGAATGAAGCAATAAGAAGATCAAGGTTGCTCTGAACGTCAATTTGCAGAAGGGGATCAGGTGTTTCTGAGACTGCAACCATATAAGCAAACTTCCCTCAAGGCCGAGCATTGTCAGAAGCTAGCACCCAAATTTTATGGCCCTTACATAGTTCTTAAGCATGTGGGACAAGTCACATATTAGTTAGCTCTACCCAATCAGTCGAAGCTACATCCTGTTTTTCATGTTTCATGCTTGAAGAAGGTGATTGGAACTAGGTTCCAAATTCAAACCAACCTTCCAGAGTTAGCTGAAGAAGGATCCATTTGGCTACAGCCAGAAGAAATTTTGGACCAGTGTGAGCGTTGCTTGCGTCAGAGAACCATCAAGGAAGTTCTAGTACAGTGGAAAGATATGACTCCAACAGATGCCACTTGGGAACCAACTACCATTCTGTAGTAGTTTCCACATCTCAAGCCTTGAGGATAAGGTTGTTTTTAAGGGGGTGGACATGTTAAGGTCCTAACCCGCACATAGGTAGATCAATGTATTCCGATGTAATAAAGGTCAATATTAATAAGGTCTTTCAATAAAATAGAATAAGGCAGATGTAAGAAGACCTAATAGAAGCTTCCACTTCTAGAAGGATCTTCCTTTAGATGCTTCTCTTAATAGACATATTTAGTATAAATAAGGGTCAAGGGTATGAGAACCCTAGCTTGGAGATTATTGTAATAGAGCGCTTCTCAATTGGATTTTTCCCCCTCGAAGAGGCCTGTGAACATTGCTTTCTAAATCAAAGTGCTATTTCTATTGCTATTGTTATATCATTTCTATGTATTGTGAAGATTATGTTGGATATTTTACTGTTATTCTGCCATTTCTAGCATTTTATTTCTGTTCTGCATATTTTATATATCTGGTATCTTGCAGAGGTTTACCTTACTCAACCTGAAGGGTTTGTTGAAAAGGGGTAAGAACACTTAGTATGTAAGTTAAAGAAAGCATTGTATGGACTAAAACAGGCACCTAGGTCATGGTATGAAAAGATAAACTCTTTCTTTCTTCAATAAGGTTTTATGAGGAGCAAACGTGATCCAAATATGTATACCAAATTTGATGAACATGGGGTATATAGTATTGATTTCATTATATGTTGATGATTTAATAATTGCAGGAAATGAAGAGAAGTTAATTGAGGAAATCAAGGAGCAGTTATCAACGATATTTGAAATGAAAGATCTTGGTGAGTTACATTACTGCCTAGGTCTTGAAGTTTGGATAAATGCAGGCCAAACTTTTGTTTTTCAGAGTAAGTATATCAAAGAAATACTTAAGAGATTTAAAATGGATCAATCTAAGTCTTCTATTGTTCCCATGCAGCAGAATGTGAAACTTTCTTGTGATGATGGTTCCAAGGAGGTGAATGGCACTGTGTATAGACAGATGGTGGGTAGTATGAATTATCTCACCACAACCAGACCTGATATTTCATATTCTGTGAGTGTGTTAAGTCAGTTCATGGTGAAACCTCATGAAAGCCATTGGAATGCAACAAAGGCAATACTCAGGTATCTAAAAGGTACACTTGATTATGGTATTAAATATATTGATGCATCTGATGTTGAGTTGACAGGTTATTCAGATTCTGATTGGGCTGGCAATCTGGATGATCGAAGATCAACCATTGGATATGCGTTCAGCATTGGATCCGAGGTTGTTTCATGGAGCAGTAAAAATAAACCTACTGTATCTTTGTCTTCCACTGAAGCAGAATATAAAGCCTTGTGTGCAACAACTTGTGAAGTTGTTTGGTTAAGAAGACTTCTTCAAGATGTTGGACAAGAACGAAAGGAACCTACGATGATAAGATGTGATAATCAAATTTCAATCAATATTGTGAAGAATCCGATTTTTCATGCAAGGACAAAGCATGTTGAAGCTCAGTATCATTTTGTTCAAGAAAAGTTGCAATCAAATGAAATAACTCTTGTGTATTGTAATACTAGTGAAAATGTTGCTGATATTTTCACTAAGCCTCTTGGAAAGATTAAGTTTGAACTGTTTAGGGAGATGTTAGGTGTAGAAGTTAATCCATTCTCCATTAAGGGGGAGACTTGGAAATAATGGAGAAAACGTTAGTTGTAAGCACCAGTTATAAGCTTCAGTTGTGAGCACCAGTTATAAGCTTCAGTTGTGAGAGTCAGTTGTAAGCGTGTTAAGAGTCAGTTCTTAGTTAAGAGTCTAGTTGTCTTTGGTTTTCATGTAACCGAATCGGGAAAGTCTTTTCCTATATAAAGATGTAATACGTCTTCATTGAATAATACAGAAGTGAGCGTAGCCTCACCGTGGTGTTTTCTTTAGCATATTTTATCTACGGATTCACTTCAAACATAATTATTCCCGGATGGACGAACGACCGACTGACTACGTCGGAAGCCATGCCTCTGCGACTGCATCTCTGACTGCCCTGAAAAAACGGAGAAGTGGGTTCGCCCTGAAAAAGGAAAAACAGAACTTCTGGTAGAGTGTGAACGCAGTATAATAATAATAAAGTCTGTTTTGTTTTTCACAAATAACTTTACATACATACACGAGTTCACATTTAACCCCCTCCATCAAAAAACAATGTTGTTCAGAAGAGAAACTCCATGGCTTAATCATCAAAGTACTCTTAGAAATTGAAGGATCTAGCCTGTAATTCCATAGCTTCTTTTGAGAACTCATCCGTTTTGGTGCTCAGTTTTTGTAAAATGTGATGGAATGAGAACTACTCAAAAAAATTGAAAAGCTTAAAACAATCTTGATCTCCTTCATTACAGTAGCTAAATTAAGATTTTGGAATGAGATTTTTCTTTTTATTCAATCTATAACAAGTTTTGAATCACTCATCACCTGAAGCTTTCAAACATCTTTCTCTTTAAATATCTCTAATAGAGTCCATAACACTGTAAATTCTACCTTAGTGTTGGTACTCCTCTAACAAATCTTACTTGAATATAATGATTTTGATTTACAAATAAAACCACTCCTACTCCACATTTTGGTGGCGGATATCCTTTACTGGCCTCCCATGGGATCTCGAAATCGAAATCAATGGCAAGGAGAATGGGGTTGTGAGGTTCTTTTCCTTTTGGGTCTTCTCTGTACTCCATGGCTTGACTGAGGGTGAGAGCTTATGTGATTTGAACATATTTATCTTTAAATAAAAACAAATAAAAAATTATATATAAATTAGATTTTATAATAATGTTATTTAAATTTTCTCATTTTATAATGGTTAAGAATAGGTGTTTCGTCTTAAGAGGTTACAAGTTCAAATCTAGAGGGGGTAGGGTATGTATACCTTAGTAGACTTTACCAGTCAAATAACTAGATGGAGAGGATCCCTTGTCTCATAAACAAGGGGATCTCATACACCAATTAAGTGTCTCTCTTAGCCGTGACCTTAAAAATAAATTATTATTATTATTAATTATCACCTCAAAAGAATTTTAATACTAATTAAAAATATAAATTTCACTTAAATTTAATAATAAATGATATTGGTTAATTTGAAAATCATTTTAAGATATTAACATTTGATTTTATTTATCATTAAAATAAAAAAATTTACTAAAACAAAAAATTGTTTATCATCTTGATTTCAAATTAATTATTATATTGATTGAAACAACTATTTTAAAACTTATTATAAGTTTTAATTTTTTTTTGGTTATTTTAAGTATATTTAATTTCAAATTGAATTTTTTTTAATTGAATTACTTTCCATTAAAATTTACTTATTATATAAATAAGTTATTTAATATTATATTATAATTATAATAATATTATATTCTCATACATATATAAGAAAATAAGAAAAAATAAATTAGAAACTTTTAAAATATTGAAAAGAAAAAACAAATAAAGAACAATAAATGTATCTCCTCACCTCACTATGAACATCATCACTGAGAATTCAAATTTAGTATCACTATTGAGAATTCAAATTGTACTCATGTATCATAAAATATAAAAACATATATAAAAAAATAAGAAAAAAAAATTAAATAAACTTTTAAAATATTGGAAGGAAAAAGAAAATAAAGAACAAGAAATGTATCTCCTCACCTCACTATTGAGAATTCAAATTTAACATCACTATTGAGAATTCGAATTGTGTTCATCTATCATAAAAATATAAAATTGTGTTTTTATAATGGAATTACTTATCCTTTATTAAAATCATTATACTTTATAATTGTTCAATTTATAAATTTAACATAAGTTTAAATATATCATTTTTTTTTATTATATTCAATATAATTAAGTATAATATATATATATTTAATTAAATTATATTGAAAATAATTAAGCATAATAGTAATGATTCTTTCTTAACAATAATTTGGTAATTAATTTTAGCTTAGTGGGTTAGTTTTAGTGGTTGAAAGCTTTAAATTACAAGTAGGTGATCATTGGGTTAGGTGAGGTTTGCTTTAGTTTGCCAAAAGTGCAACCACATTCCATTGTATATTAGTTATAAACTCAATTAAAAGTCAAATTATTTATTATTATTATATATTAGTTACTAGCATAGTCGACTCGTGGCTGGAGAACGCCGAAAGGTATTGGCCACTGATAACACTCCCCGCACAGTAAAAACTCTCATCCATTAAAAGATCACTAATTACTAGGCTGAGAAAACGAAGAGAACAGACAGGCGCACTTGCAATTTAAAACCAAAGAAAATGTAGAGAACAGACAAGGGTGCACATGCAATTTAAAATCCATGTATTGCTAACCAAAAAACCAAAGAAAATGCAGAGAACATTTTTTTCTAACCTCTTTGTGGACGTTGATGTTGATGATGTGTCTTTAAGATTGTTTCCTCCTTTCTTCTATGCTCCTCCTTCTCCTCTGTGATTCTGCTTTAGTATTCTCCTCTATACGAGCTTGCTCGAAGTACAATGTGGATCTGCAATTACAACTACAAAAATGGCTAATGCTCAGGTTGAGGACATGGCACAAACGGCTTGGAAGTGCGGCCATAAAACAGGCAAGAAACCGACACCACGTAGCCATTAAATGTTGTCTTCCTAGCATTTAAGGTGAAGTGCGCGCTGGTAAATAATGTGCCACACATCCCACCAAGCTTAAGGTAAATTACGTGTCGAGCGTTTAGATCCACATTCCACAAAGATTTAGGTTAAGTGTGCACTGGTAAATAACATGTCGAGCGTTTAGATCCACATCCCACGAAGATTAACGTGAAGTGCACCCAAGTTTACAGGTGGTAAATAACATGCTACCAATTTTACAGGTAGTAAATAAGGTGAAGTGCTTCACATACTCCATTCCTAATCACATACTCCATTGCTAATTACATAAACATGTCAGTCAATTCAATTGTACAAGATAGCAAATTTTTAATTAGATTAAGTAAATGTGAAAAAGTAAACACAACACACAATCTACTAAAAAAACTGAAGTGGATCCAAGAGATAATATCGCAAGGCCTATAGTGAATTGTGCATTCTCAGGCCTGCCTCCACTAGAGAAGGGCCACACGGGAACACAACTATTGTTTTAGCCAAGCACTTAGTGTTAGCCTAATGAATCTCTTTCTCCACAATTACGTGGTTGATTAATGCTGAAAGGCATATTAAAACAAAATTAAATTCTCTGCAAGAGAAATATTGATATCAATAAACTTGGGATGAGGAGGGGTGTGATCTGATTTAGTATATCAACGATGCAGATCAATGATAGAGGACAACTGGAAGCAGTTCTCTCTGCTTGCTACCTACCCACTGCAAGGAAGTTAATATTTCAAATTAGAACCCTCCATTTAGTGTGACGACCAAGAATATTCTATCTACATTTGATCATGTCCATAAAAACCACATTAAATATTAAAAACATATTAAATGTGCCCATTGCCTATAGGTATATGCCTTTCGGCATAATAAACCTAATTAAATGACAATAGATATATGTATAGATTTGAGTGAGTATTTAAAATAAAAATGTAAATTTTTGAAGGTTATTTTATTAAGAGTTAATTTATAATTTACAAAATCAAGTATAGATTATTCCTTAAAACCAATAAGAGACTTAAACTTAAATAATGTACATCATCTAATAAAAGGTTCAAATCATTTGGAGCTTTTTCAACAAATTACACCACTAAGTTAAGGTGCTTTTTAACATTGTGAAGCTTGGTATTTTATTAGACAATTTTTCACTTGGCGAAGTTGTTCTTAGTGGTGGAGGAGATGTTCCACTTCATTTCCTTTCGAGGGGTGGTCTACAATAAGGATGGCAAGGACTTGACATTGATAGGTGTCATGGAGAAAGTGCACACCAAAGAGTGAAAGGATAAAAACCAAAGATATGCTCTAATAAACTATTGAAGGTGGTTGAATAAGATGAAGGTGACAAAGACCACAATGAGATATTGCAAAAGGAGATGGATGACAACAAATGGTGAAATTAAAGTGATGTAGTTTGTTGAAGAAGAGTAAGGGAAGGAGCCTTAATTATGAAGGAGGCACACTACAGATAATGTGTCATACTTCCAATCAAGTGCTTAAATTTCATATTCTTTTAGGATTTATTAGAGTTAGAGGTGTCTATTACATTTTTAAGATATGCATCTTCTACTAGTGATCATGTGTAATGTCCCCACTTTGGGACATCATCACAGTGCAAAGATTTATGATGACCAGAGTAGCTAGATGGATGTTATAGAGAGTACAGGGGTATTTGAGAGGCATTGTGGGGTCCAGCTTGCATTGATCGTCATATTCCATCATTATGAGCCATTCTGCACAGGCTGGCTTTGGTTTCGTTGCATTCCGACGATTTCCATGATTTTGACTATTTTGAGCTATAAGTTAATTGAAATCACTGAAGAGGTCATTTTGGGCACATTACTTCGAGGAACCTCTTAGTGTAATATCTCATTGGAATCAGGAGGAGCAACACTACAGGATGGGATGGCTAGAAGTGACTTTTAGTGGCCAGGGAAGCCACAAGGAGAGTTAAGGAGCTTTTCAGAGGTAAAAATGTTAATTAATTAATTAAAGTGATTTAATTAATTAATTAAATATTAATAAAATGAAAGTCACTTTGGAGGGACAAGGTGATCCAAAAAGTATAAAAGGAAGGCAAGGGCCTCTACTCATCATTCATGTATGTTTATCATTTGGATTTCTGGCTTCTAGCTAGTAAGCCCAGCATTGGGGGTTTTGAGGGTTTTGACTTAACAAACCCTAGAGGACGATTCGGTGGTGAAAGATTCCATATAGCTTGTCCCAAGCTTGGTCTCAAAGATGCAATACTCTTCCACACCATAAATATCGGTTCTACATCAGTGCAGGAGGGTTCTACACAACCATAGGCATAGGAAGAGAAGGAGGGTGCACCATTGGGGGTTTCCAGCAAAGGGGGGCACATCATCCTTGGAGAGAGATTCGTTGTAGGAGATTGGCAGGGTTTTTGGAGATTCTATCACCTGGTTTCTTCTTCCAGGGTCTTCACCATCATTCCTAGTGCTTTATGAGAGAGTTTTATGGTACAGATGATTTTCCAGAGCATTGGGACGAATTGAAGAGGAGGGCATTTCTGAGATTCAGATCTAGTCAATTTGGAGGAGTTACACTTTAGATATGACCCTGAGACTTCACCTAGTGACTTGCAGTGTCCCGATCTATATTTCTGGAGAGTTTCAGATCATTTGGAGGCCTCCTTCATCAGGGCCAAATTATTAGGGTTTCAGTCATCCAGTGGGGTGCACCATTCAGTGGAGGAGTTCAGATCTACAGGGTTTGAGAGTGGATTTGGAGATTTGGACACCTGGGTTGTCCTTACAGTTGCTCGATCTATCAATTGGAATATTTCTTGGGGTGATTGGACATATTTGACAGAAGGGTGGAAATATTAAGGAGCTTCAACATTGCAGCAGGACGTGGCACCCTCTAGCTTGAGGGTTTAGCATCCTTACAACTAGATCTACTTGTATTCAATATTCAATGTATATCCAACCTTTGGAGGCTTATAGTATTCTTTTATTGGAGCATTTTGTAGCAGCTCTATTGTCTATCTTCTTGGCCATCTGTTGAGCATTCCAGATTGACATCTTCATTGTAGCAGGTTCTTGCTTATTGTTATAAAATAAAGATCAGATCTATAGTGTTTTGGCTTGTATATCATATTGCATATGGTACTTGAGGTATGTTCCATGGTTGTCTCTTCTTTTTATTTTCTGCATACACACATATAAACACATTAGTAAACCCTAAGGCCGAAATCAAGAGGCCATTCAACAAGTAAACACAGTAAACAAGTAGACCAAAAAAGTGTTTTACAAAATACCACAACCATAAAAAGTTTAAAAAGACACCAAAACCGTGATGATCCTTGCATAATGGCTTGGGATCATTACATCATGTGTTTGATACTCTTAAACTATTAAGTCTTTCAAAAAATTATATACAAATTCTCAATGCCCATGGTCAATTCATCAAAGATGTTACGATCTCATTTAATAGAGGAGGAGGTGAATGTAATTTATAGTTCCATCCATCCACACTACTCAAGCTTACACCTTATCAAACATCGTGAACTGATGATACCTAGAGGAAATCAAGAAGTAAAGGAATTACATAAACTCTTTGCTTCTTGGCCACTAAAGAATAATTGGATAGGAGAACCTAAGAAGAATGAACCCCAGAAACCCATAGTGTGAACTCCGATTTCAGGTTATACATGTCGAGGTTGCAAGAAAGTTACACAGGTGAGGTTACATGAAAGTGCATAGAAGAAACTTCTCATTGGATGCACTATAATTAAGGGTGAGGCTGTGTTTTCTAGTTTCGTTATTATAGTGCTCACTACCTTTAGTCTTGATTTAAATTAAGGGATTTTTTTGTGAATACTTAAGATGAAATAATGTCATATCACAGTGAGGATGATCAAGGAGATAATCTTCAAACAATAAAGATTAACAAGAGAGATGAAAAACAACTTGATCCCTACCTTTTCAGAATGCTAATAATGTTAACTACTAGATTTTCAAATTGCTAATAATGTTAACTTGTATTAATTGCAATATATCTTCAAATAATAAATTTTCACTCACTACATTTGCAAACAAAACATTTACTTTACTTTATTAAAATAAATTTATCAATAACAAGGTCGTTTCCATAAAGTTATTTTCCAAAATTAACTCTTAATCATAAAGATTAATCATAGAGAGACATCTATCACCATGGAATGTAAAATCTTAAATTAAATTATGGTGTTTTCATTACTTTTTCTTCATAATTGTTTGTTGATTGCTTAAACTAGAGCTAACTTTTATCTTTATTGACACTAGATTTTCTATTGAAAATGCTTCCACAATTTGTAACTATGAGAAAATATAGAATCTACTATAAGGCACTCTTAGGGACACTAAGTGCTTGGTGTCTCTTAGTGAGAGAAGTTGTATATGCATTGAAGAGTGACCTATAAAATAAGGCACTCTTAGGGACACTAAGTGCTTGGTGTCTCTTAGTGAGAGAAGGTGTATATGCATTGATGAGGGACTTATAAAATGTGATAGTAAAAATGCTACAAATACAATTAGTAAAAATGCTACAAATACAATTAGTAAAAATGTTACAAATACAATACAATGATATCTAGGTTTGAATAGTGTTTTAATATGCTTTGATATTCATGCAACATGTTAGTCTTAAAATGCTCCTAAAAAACATGAAAGTGAATGTTTAAAATACGGGAAAAAAATGGAAGTTTAAAATCCAAAAAACTAAAAGTGTTATAATAAACACATTTATTAGAGTGTCACTAATTATTATATTTATGATTAAAACTAATTGCTTTGCTCCCCATTGAACTTATACATTTACCAATCAGAAAGTATCCCTTCTCTCAAGTCACACTGATCAGAAAGTCCCAGGGTTTTAACCAATGAAGTAAATGAAGTATTTACATGTACCTACCCAGAACAAAGCAACAAGAAAATATATCTTTGCAAGAACAACTTGTTGTTAGTACTTCATAAAACCATGGACTTTATCAATAAAAGCAATAGTTGATATATGATGAAGCACACATATTTTTATAACAACAATGTTTATAAGATAATAGCTTCACAATAAATGCCTTAAAATGGCTTCACAATGAACAAGAATAATCACTCAATAATAGAAAAGTAATAGCATTTGTCATAAGCAAATTAGGCAGTGTATAAATCAAGTTTACAATTGATTTTAGGTGTTTTCGGTGCTACAATAGGTGGTTGTAGCTTACTTTAGTAACAACATCAAATAGGTTAGTAGATTAGACTATTCTAAGGTTAGGAGTAGTTAGTAGAGAGCTTAAGGTAAAGGTTTTGATAGTAGCTTTTGTCAATCACTCAATTGTAAGGCTTAGATCAATGCTTTTAGGGTAAATGGAGTCTTTTTAGGAAACAAAAAATCTTGAAGGAACAAATGATAATAAGAGATCTAGAGACAAGAGGGTCAATAATTGAAGTGTTCGTAGCCCAAGGCTTCAATCACAGAACCCTAGTGGGGAAATGGCTACTAGGAAGTAGGTAACCCTAGGCCATAGTAGTTTTCCTCCTTCTTTAGATCAAGGATGAAGTAGATGATGACTAGATGAAGAAAAGGTGCTAGGTTGTTGCAATGGCAAGGCCCTTAGCAAAAAGCTTCAAGAAAATCAGTTTTCTAGCATAATCTAGTAGGTGAAAGTTATTAAGGCAAGAACAATAACATGTTCTTTAGCCGCCTAGGGATTTATGCTAGCAATTTCATAATCTCAGAATAAATGCAAGATAAATACAACCATAACCATTCAATGAAGAAAAATTGCAAAAAATTTACTTATATTCACCAAGAATCATCTAGCAAATTTCCTAGTTGAACACTTCCACCAACAAAAATGCCAAAAAACTACAAAAATAGCCTCCTTCAAGAAGTGCACACTAAATTTCAGCCAAGTAACCCTAATTAGGGCACAAATTTCAGACCTCACTTAAGTTTGAGTGAAATATGATGAAATAATTCAAAGGGAAATCCCTTATTTATACAGTTACAATTACCAGAATTAAGTCAAAAAGGCTAACATGGCCAGTTTACATGTAATATCCAGTTTTTACATAAAAATGACAATTTAAACCCTAAATCAAGAAGAATAGGTGATTTCATGCCCCTTTAGGGTGACATTAGGCCTCTCTAGTGAAACGTTGGCCTCCAGGAGCAAAATGTTAGGCCTCACAAGGCCTCTGAACCAAGGCACATGTGCCACCTAACATATAACTACCTCCAAAGTGTCCATCAAGCATTGGTGATGTTAAGGGTCACAGAGGTGACGTCATGGGCCTTTCAAGGATAATATCATAGTAGGAGGGAAAGACCCCCCTTAGGTCCAAGCCTGATCCATGTGGATATCGGTGGCCACCCACCTTTTCCAACTAGCTCAAAACAATTTTTTGACAATTTTGGTAATTTACTATTTTTAGCATTTTTTAACTTCAGGGACAATTTTGAGGCCCTAAATGATGTTTTTTTGGGAAAACGGGTTTTAAATATGGTAGATCCTTAAATATTGTGCCTAAAATTAATCTCCACGATAATACCTTTCCAACGGGCTATCATGCACCTAAAACAAAGATTGTATGCAAAAGTTACGACCTCAAGAAGTTGATGTACTAACTTACACAAATGGGGCCCACATGACTTTTGGCGCTTCATCTCCTAGGGTTAGGTTTTTGGATGTCTAGGGTTTTTGGAATTCCTTTCTATTGTAAAAATGCCTTCAAAGCCTCATTGTAATCATCTTCTTGCGAATGAGCGCAACACTCACATCTCTTCTCAGAGATAAGCCACCATCATTCTAGCGAGTCTTTCACTCTGTATTTTTACAGTCTATGTACATTTATTTCATTAATAGAAATCGTGTATTATTGTATCTCTGTGTTTATGGTTTCATCTCTGATATATTTCTCTTATATTATTGGATATTTGTGATATCTCTATTCATTTCTTTATTTTATCTCTGCTCTCATTTTGTGCCAAAAATAATATGGATCAAGGCCTGTCAGACCATCTCTGGTGGAACATCCTGCTCTCTCTCTGGTGCAAGCCTCTGTCCTGTCTCTTCCCCTAGTTGGGGTTTCAACATCCATCTGGTGGTCTTTTACCCCTATGGAGCTCTGAACTAATCATCTCCCCATGTGTACCTGTCCGTCGGGTGTGGCCCTGCAACAACAAGAAGTACGCCCTCCACGGGCTCATAGGTCACAAGGATCATAGCAATGTCAATCAAATCAAATAATCAAGTTATTTAAACATGTGCATAAAAGACCCCTTTCCTAGAAAAGTTCTCAAAGATGTTATGTTATTCTACAGGCCAGGTTTGGAGACGTCAAGAGGTCCTATTGGGCTAATTCTCATTGGACATGAGATGTTTCTAGGTGAAGACAAATCCAAGCCATGTAAGTGGATGAGGTGGTGTAGGGATGTTTGAGCAATGCGAGCAATGATGACAGGGGAATGTGTGGCTTACCTTTGGGTGCCTCCGAAGAGGGTGAGTTGCACCTTGTCATGGATGAAAATGTTTCCAAGCCCATTCAATGCCTTTTGTCTTTTTATCTTATTGATTTTTCTCTCAAGATACTAGCTAGGGGACGCTGCCCTAGCGTGGTGACTAGTGGTGACAATGTTACCCACAAGTATTTCACGGAGATGAGAAGGCTAGCTCGTGATGAGACCCCCTTTCTCTTGGCTATGCCACCAAGAGCCACTACCCTAGCGTGGTGACCAACTGAATGTCAGTGTCATACCGCTACATGCCCATGGACCTAATAGGTTGGCTCGTGATGAGACCCCCTATCCTCCAACTAGGTCTTGATTTTATTATTTTATGAGTCCCTCTATTTCTTGCTGAGAAGCCTTTTATTGCTTTCTTGGGGATCCCTGGGTGAAGCATCTAATGTTTTTGTTCTTTTGGATTTTATCTTTTTCTAGCTACTTTTACCCTCTGGGCCTTTAGCCCCTTCTTCCCATAAGGTAAGGTACAACCCTTTACTAGCTTGGCAAACCCAATGCCCGAACCAATGTAGGGGATAAATGAGAGGAAAAAATATGAAAAGTGGTAAGTATGGTGGGAACGGATGATGACCTCTCATGAACCCACCCAGTGGCAACTTAAACCCTATGGGAACCAACTTGTTAGGGCATCTTGTCATTCCCCCTAGATGTGGACAAGTGGAAAGGAATAAGGTCCAAGCACACGTTAGAAGTAAAAGAAATTAAATGCACATATTCAAATGTTTTGAGAATCAGAGTGACACATACCATGATACACAGACTCATTACCTCATGGAGCAAGACCCACTGTTGTTGAAGGACCAAGCCGATGGGATGGATGTTACTACTATTGACAAGGTGGAGGCATTGAAGAAGAAAGATGGGACCTCCAGGGCCAGGCTCAAGTGAATATGGCTCTCGATACTCCATGTCTAGGACCTGTGGTCCTCGAGAAATAATCTCCAGGGTTATCCCTAGGCTAGGGGATAATAGACCCTAACCCAACTGACCAAGGTTGGAGCCAAAGCCAAGTTTGTTTGGGCCGAATCACAACAGAAAGAATTCGAGGATTTGAAATTTTGCCTTTGCTCAACACCAGTCCTCATTTTTTCATACCTACAATAGCCATTTGAGATTGAGAGAGATGCTCCAGATTATTCTATTGGTGCAATATTCACTCAACATGGGCATCTGATGGCCTATCATAGTGAAACACTATCTGATTTTGTTCACAGATACCCCACCTACGACAAATATATGTACTCCATCGTGCAAGCATGTTGCCAGTGGAAGAATTACATTCTGGGAAAGGAAACGATCATCCACATTGATCATGGACCTCTGTAATTCATGGAGATACAAGAAAATTTACAGAATGACAGTCGTCGGAAGTGGTCCACATACCTGCAACAATTCCACTTGAACATCAAGTACAAGAAGGGAAACACCAACCATGTTGCAAATTGCCTTAGACAACCATAGGTTGTGGCACTAACCACAATTCTTAACTCCTATGGGCATGGGAGATCTAAGTAGCCACAATTATACAACAATGAATTTGACTTTGTTGCTACCTATCAAACATTGAGCGCAGGAAAATCAATTCCAGACTTTCATCTCCAAGATGGACTGTTATGCCATCTAAGCCATATCTTTGTTTCTTCAAGCGAGTGTGCAAATCTGATTTGGGAAGCTCATTACAGTTAGGTGGCAGGACACTTTGGCATGGAAAAAACAATGGTCGTACTACAAACACATTGTTATTGGCTAAAGCTTCCACAAGATGTCCAAAAGTATATCAGATCCCACATTGCCTGCACCATTTCCAAACTTGCCATCAAGAAATAGGAGTTATACACCTCTCTTCCTACTCCTGATGGGCCTTGGGAGTCTGTCTCCATGGATTACATGTCCAGTGTACCTTCAACCAAGCATGGTAATGACCGAGTCTTCATGGTCGTTGATCGATTCTCTAAGATGGCAGTTTTGGCACCCTGCAAGAAGAGTATCACAATCGAGTCCATGACTAAGCTCTTCTTTGAACTTGTTTGGGTTCATTTTGGGCTCCCATAGAGAATTATTTCCGATCGAGACAATAAGTCCCTAAGTACTTTATAATCCAGCTTATGGTCAATGATGGACGCCCAGCTGACCCAATCGACTGCCTTCCACCCACAGACTGATGGACAAATAGAGGTAGTCAACATGATGATTGTTCTTATCTTGAGGATGTACAATTCCAAATGTCCATGCACATGGGACGATATCCTTCCTTATGTTCAACATAGCTACAATAGATCCATCCACAACTTTATTGGCCACAACCCTTTCTAGGTGTGCTTGGGATTCCAGCCATTGGCCCCCATTGACGTAGATTTGCTCATTGCAGTTGCACAGGAAGAGTCTTCCCATGCTCAAACCGAGGTTGATCGAGTAGCCAAATTTGTTGAACAAATCTAGTACATCCAACAACAAGTTCATGATATTTTGCAGAAAGATAAGACCAAGTACAAGAAACACCACGATCAACATCGGGTGCCACACATGTTTCAGGTGGGAGATAAGGTATGGTTGCAATTGTAGAAAGACAACCTCATAGGACCCCATTAGAAACTCCACCCACTTCGATATAGTCCTTACACCATCAACAAGGCTATGGGTGAGAATTATTTTGAAATAAGTATTCCCCCTCTCCTTGGCTTTCACCCCGTATTTAATGTGGAACTGCTTTGAACATATTTTCCACCTCTCCTAGAAACTCCAGACGCGACCAAGAACTTGGCCCCTACAAATATCAATCTCGACTGCATTGAACATGAAATAGTTGATCAAATCATGGACACCAAGATGAAAGGCACCCGCTAGCAAAACATCCAACTCTATCAAGTCATCAAAGAAAGGAAGCTTCTTCACTAGGGCAAGTGGTTCACCATGAGTCAGATTCAATAGAAGTTTCCCCATATAATGGAGGAACTTGACGAAATGGGGACCATTGATTCCTAAGGGGGGACGATTGTTCCAGGTGGATACTAGTGGCCACCCACTTATTCCACTAATTCAGAATGGGTCCATATCTTAGCAATTTTTCTAACATTTTTCGGGTCCCAAACTTCCGAGGTCGTTTTGAGGACCTAAACAATGTTGTTTTAGCGCAACAACACCTAGCATACATAGCTGAAGGAAAATGCTAGGCTATGACGAATGTGTACTCTTGGCTAGACCTTTCCAATGGGTTACTGAGCGCCTCAAACGAAGATCATATGAAAACATTGTGCCCCTGGGAGGTTGATGTATCAACTAACCACATTGTGGCCCACAAAATTTTTGGTGTTTCATCTTCTGGGGTTAGGGTTTTCTCATTGATGCTTTATGTTAAAAGGTCATTTCAGCCTCTTTGTAATCAGCTTCTTGTGAATGAGCGTAGTCGACACATTTCTCTCTTCAAAGTCTTCAAAGATAAGCTACCACCATTCTAGCTAGCTTGTGTGCTTTGCATTTTATAGTCTTTTGTATTCCAATCAGTGAATAATAGAACTTGAGTTTAACTGTATTACTATGTTTCTTGCAATATCTTTGTTTGTTTCCTTGTTTTTTGTCTTCATTCACATGCCTAGTACATTAAGCACAACACTCCATATGAAAGGACTAATGTATTGAAGATTTTCCAGGTCTTATCAAGCTGCCAATTGGGTCTATCTTTGACCTCAAGTTGGATCTAAGTTTCAACTATCAAATAATGGTTTGCTATTGTTTTAGGAAAACAAATTGTTTAGTAAATTGTTCACTGACTTGTTACAGTTACATAGGCAAAATGGGTTCTCTAGCATGTAGTTTTGTCATAAGATGTTAGCACATGCATACCATAAGCTATATAACACACCTAGAGATCTTTTAGTGTTGAAATAATGTTGTTCTAAACTCTACCATACATGAAATGAACACATGTATTTTTGGTCAACATGACCCTGGATAAAACCCCCTTGAGGAAAACCAGTTTGAGATGAATATATATATATATATATATATATTATGTGATTCAAGCATGTAATACAATAAGGAAGATAAATACAAAGGAACCTGATACTTTGCAAGCTCCTGACAAGATTTTCAATGGTTCCTTGGGATGTGCACCCCTAGAAGAGTGTGCCCCCTCCTTCCTTGACTGTGCCTGAAGACCCTTGCACCCTTTCTATGTCTCTATGTTGATTGAAGAACCCTTGCATGTAAAATTCCCTTCACTTTCCCTCTCAACAACCCACAAATCAGAAACAAGAAAGCTCCACACAAAGTGCTACTAGGTTGCCTTGCGCCCTCCTCCTAGCAAACACACTCACCACAAATAACTGAGACTCCAAACTACCTTGAACCCTCCATGAAAATGTGCAGCCTAGCTTGTTGAACTCTCATATGAATTCTCACCTCTCTACTCCTCACCAAATTTTCAAGGTGAACAATTAAGCTCTCCTTTTCCCTATGCGCCCTCATTAAGGATGCATGAAGAAACCTAATAAATGGGTGGATGAGATCATCTCATCTCATCCTAATTCAATGGTTGAGATTATCTCAAGTAAATCTCAACTCAAAACCCACTTTAATTAAGTTTCCATAGTTTCACTTTGTGTCTCTTAATTCACCCACAAAGTGAATTAATTGTCATTTTAGGCTAAAATGACCAAATTTCACTTTTGACTTAAATATCATAAGTCAAAGTCAAATTAGACATAAAGTACATAGTAAAAAGTACAAACTACTTCCCACATGTGTTTAGAATCTCACAAACACAAGGGGATCACCTTCCAAGGTACCCAAATCTCAACACTCCCTCTTATCGAGGAAAGTTCCCTTCACCACCAATCTCATCCCTGCAATGGATATGGTTGCCTACTAGAAAATACTCGGTGAGTATGGTTGTACCCTGATCAATGAAAGTATTCTAACACAGATCTTCTCAATCTACGTGATCCATAGATGGAAGAGTATCTCCACCTATCCAAGATCACCTAGATCTTGGTATCAAACCAAAAATCTCCACCTTGGTCTCCCGCCAAGGATTTCTACCTCCTGGCGTCTCGTCAATGATCACTACTCTTGGCATCTCACCAAGATTCACTCTCTTGGCATCTTAACAAGAGTCTCCCCCTCTTGGTATCTCACCAAGAGCACTTGGATCTCGACATCTCACCAAGATCCTCAACTTGGCCTCTCACCAAGTAACTTCCACTTGAAGTGGATCCAAATCCTAATCTTCCCGTCTCTATAGCCAAGTGAGGCTCAAGCCTTCGTGGTGACCTACCACTCCTCCTCATCAATACATGATGCTCTAAATCCTCTGTACCAACCCTCTGTCTTGACAACTCTAAAACTGAATTTGTCCTGGATGGACCAGTCACCCCTGATGATGGTGTCGAAGAAAACTGAGTCTAAGCTCCCTTTGAATCACTACTATGAGTCAGTAGGTCCTCCTTAAATCTGTCTCCTCACTTGATGTTGGATGGTGTAACAACAAACAAAGTAGTCGTGAGTGCACACTCTCTCGCAAACTGTTCATTGAACTCAAGCTCCTCTGTTGTCATTGCTGAAACATCCTATGTCTTCTTCCTCTTCTTGGGACACTATCATGCATAGTGACCCATCTCCCTACAAGAAAAGCATCTCACTATTCTCATGTCTTTCTTCAGCCCACTGCTACTCTCTCCTCCTTGTGGTGGGGCCCCAAACTTGGGACCCTGCTGACCTCCCTGACCGGTCTTCTTCTTTCCCTTTGTCCAAAGAGAAAGATCCTCATCACCTTGCACTATCTACTGTTGTTCAGAAGCCTCTGCTACAAGTCTAGTCTCCTCCTGAATGAAATCATCCCACATCCTCTCCCATGTGGGCATGACCTCCCAGGAAACAATGCCACAAACAAATGGACCCCATGGTTTGGTGAAGTTGTTTAAGGTTGTCCTCACCATAGAATCTGGGTCCACCACCTCTCTAACAACTCCAAGCTCATCTCTAATCTGGGTATATTGGATAAGGAAAGAAGTGACCGACTCATCCTAGAGCATGCGAATTCCCTAGAGTCAATCATGGAGAACCATCTTTTGGTTATCGTTAGAGCTCTCATAAATATTGCATAGAGATTCCCACATCTCAAATGCCCAAGCTTTCCCAATCAAGTGGGGAATCATGTGATCCTACACTGCATCACATATCATCCTCTTTGCCTTGTTGTTCCTCTTCTTGAACTTTGCTAACAATATGGGAGCAGTATCAAGGCAAAAAGGAACAACTGCCTCAAGTATATCCCATAGCTCGAGGTCCTCTAAGACAAAGATAATCCTGGCCTTCCAAGGTGACTAGTTGCTAGCTCCAGCTAGCCTATCCTCCACATGCATTTGAGATGCCGACATCATTTCCCTATGCACTCAAAATGATGTTGTAAATGTAAAGGAACATTGCCTCAATCCTGTCAACACAGGTGTGAAAAGAGGCAAATGAACACCGACCTCACTCCTAGCAATATAGGTGTAAAAAGACGTCATGAAAAATTAGCCTCACTCCTAACATGTAGGTGTGAAAAGAGACTGACAAAAAATTCCACCAATTTCTCTACAACCCTCCACAAAAATCTTCTGACTAATTGCTACTAAACTATGTCAATGGTTGTCCACAAAATCTGCCCAAAAGGTGTCTAAAACAGTCCTGTCCAAAACTCAACAAAAATCAGCCACCAATCTCTGATACCATGAAGATTTTCTAGGTCCTATCAAGCTGCCAATTAGGTCTATCTTTGACCTCAATTTGGCTCTAAGTTTCAATTGTCTAACAATGGTTTTTTGTTGTTTTAGGACAAAAAACTGTTCAGTAACTTCTTCACTTATTTATTACAGTTACATAGGCCAAATGGGTGCTCTAGCATGTAGTTTTGTCACAAGTGTTAGAATATAAGTGGATGTGCTCATTTTACCATTGACAATACCCTTGTCACCCAACCATAGGATGAAGCCACCCTCCAAGCACCTTAACCTTGACAGAGAATCACTCCGGAAGCAAACCCTAGGCTAGATAGCCAAAAAAAGGGTAGCACACCTTTCCCCAAGGATAGAGCATCAACAAGAGCTGATCATATAGTCCAAACCGTAGCCAAGAGATAGTCCAAGCATAACTGCTAGCTACAGCAGCTGCAATGGCAGCTCTCCTCCAAACCTGCGCAGAAACTGGGCAACTACAATGCACACAAGTTCTGCTCTGCAATTTTGAGACTGCCTGTCAGAATGAGAACTAGCCTCCTGTATTTATACTAATTCTGGCTAACTGCCTAGGCTAACTTCTCATTCTGGGTATCTATATGTTCAGTATATATTATTATTTATGGTCGACTTCTTCTCTTGGAGGCTAATAACCTAATATAAATTATCTTCTTGAGATGACAAGTATTCTAGGGTTATTAGCCAACTCATTTGGGTTTCTTTTTTCTTCCCGGAGTATTCTATCCTTGTCAAGTTTACACGTGGAGGTAAATACCTCCCACAACTACCATAATATCAACACTCCCTCCTATCTAGGGAGGTATTACAGGTAATGGTCTTGATCACAAAAACATACCATTCACCCAATAACATCAACATCATGACTAAATCATGAGCACCATCATCATCATCAGTGTCATCAGTTGCATCATCTCTTGAAAACACACTATATCTGAGTAATCAGAAACGATGCTCACTCCACAGAGTGATACAAGAGCCATTCTTCTAATCTAGAAGAGTAAATTCTCTGAACCATTTTTTGTCTGGGAAATATCTGTCCTTTGATTATCCGTCTAACTGATAATCATTTACAATACTGATGATAGTCTTCAAGGAAATCGAAACAAAATAGAACACAACTGTGTCTATCCATGGTAGTACATAACTACAATCCAGTGGTACACTACCACACCAAGTAACACACAAGTACTTGATCAACAACATATAGACAGGAATAGTGGAACATCTACTGTCATACAGTCTTCATAACAATCATATGATATCAACCTGCACAAAAACAATGTTATGATATAAACTGAATCATCTGGGCCAATATTTCACTCACATCTGTGAGATCTGAAAGAATATCTTCCCTCAGAGTAGAACAATGAGATATATGGACTATTTTTCTCAAGCAAGGAAGAATAATTGTCATGTCTTCTGAACCTAAACCATTCCCAAACCTGGGCCATTCTTCCTACACTAATCAAAGTGCACCCTGGAGAGAATGTATAAACCATAAGGAATGCCTATCCCTGATTGTTGAACCTGGACCATTCCTCCTACACTAATCAAAGTGCACCCTGGAGAGAATGTATAAACCCTAAGGAATGACTGTTCGGACCATTTCCCTTGTTAACCAAAAGAGGAAAAGATTGTCTTGTATCAACCTCCAAAATGGACCATTCCTCATGTTAACCACAATGAGAAATCGTCGTCCGGTGAGGCGAGCCAGTCTTCTTGAGTAACCCTCAAGAAGAGAGACTGCCCTAGACCACTCCCCATGTTAACCACAATGGGAAGTCGTTTTTTATGATACATCAACAATCTGGACCATTTCCCATGTTAACCACAATGGGAAATCATTGTCCATCAGAAATCTCAATCCACTTTCTAAACTGGAAAGGAAACTCCTCATCCTGGACCATTTTTCGAACTTAAAAATGACTGTCTATAAATAAATACATATCAGTGCTCCCTCCCAACCTGGGAGTCATCTCTTCCTTTTTCAATAGGAAGTCGTATCCAAGAGCTCCAGCTTGAGTACACAAACTCTTTCATCTTGGATAGAAGCTTTACCAATATGTCTGTTTATCTGCTCATCTGTGGAGATATGTATTGGAGAATCACTTTCTCCTTTCTGGACTTGATCACGGATAATGTAATTCTTGATTTCAAATGTACTTCGTTCTGGAACACTGGTTTTCTCTGAAGGCTTCATGTAGCTCTGATCAATAGAATATATCATTGTTAGAAAACTGGAACATATCCATTTGGCACTTCTTCTATCATCATGAGATCTGATCTAATGAGTAATCATCTTGACACAATATCTCTGTTATAGAGAATCTTCACCATGCTTCTGTTGTGCATTGGAGGTTCTCCACCAAGTTGTCTACTTCCATCTGTATACAAGGGTCTCTTTCTGGTATGCCTCAAAGTCTTGAGGTTGCTCTTCATATGTTCTTTGTTCAATTGCTCTGGAGAATAGTCTTTGCATTCATCTTGATATAAACTCCAACCCATGGATGATATAATGACTCATGTAGAGGTATGTCCGGTTTACCGAAATGAGCAATCATAGTATTCTCCCTCCATCTGGGAGAACCTCTAGTTCTGGATCTTGCAATGCTTTCATTCATAAGTCTTTTTCACACTGTTCTTCATCACGACTTTCATTTCCTCTGCTTGATTGCTTTTAGTGAGTTCATATTAGGTTGGTAATCTTGTGATTCTCGATACAATGACTGGTTGTTCTAGCTTCTCTTTCTTTCTTGGAATCTTCATGTTCTTCTTCATGTTTTTCTTTAGCTCTTGGGTCCATGGAGTTTCTTATAGATTCCATGCCCTAAATATTCCACTTTTTCCTTTCATCATAGGATCACGGATGTGAATGGACAATCAAGGATACTTTAAGGCTTCTCTTCGAAGAAGACTTCTTCTAAGGTCGAACTGAACATGCAATGCTTTTCATGTTTGCTACCATGGATATATACTTCATCATCTTCAATGGATTGTAAGATTAGCTCCCTCCTAATCCTTGCTTCATGTATGAATACATTCTCTTCTTTATGGTGATGTATAATCGGCTCCCTCCATCTAGGAGATTTCACGTTTCTGTCTCATCCTTATTGTCTTCTGCAAAGAGTCATAAGTATTTCTCCAATTTTCTCTTGATTGCTAACGTCTTTCTTCTAGGTTTCTTCAATATTGATTCTTATTTCGACTTATCTTGTAATAGCTTCCACAAGATTTATTTGATATATTTCATATTTTATTGTATAGTGATAGAAATCCTTATCTTGTTGTTCTTCCATAGATATAGTTCTTCTTGGAACACATTATCTTCCAAGAGATAGATATACAAGATATGTACAGAGACTTATGCAAAAAAGATATGTACAAGAACTAAGAAGAGTATTTTTACCTTCAGAAGAAGAAGTCTCTTTCATCCTGCTTAGTCTTCTTTGTGGGTTCCTTTTCTTCGACAACTGATGCTTCGTGTTTCTCCTTCCTTTTCTTTAGCTCAGGACAATTATTCTTGTATTGACCATACTTTTGACAGTTGAAGCATTGTACTTCTGAAATGTCTTTCTCTTTATTTGGCTTCCTCCTTGAACCAAACTTCGTTTTGTTCCTGAAATTATTGAATCTTGTTGTGAAGGCTTGATCATCATACTTCCTTTGGGGTTTCTCTTCTGCACTGATCTTGGATTCTTCTTAAGCACAACAAGTCCAAATTTCTTCAAATGTAGGATACTCCTTCCTTGTGTTCATGCTTGCGGCAAATGCATCTCATGTCTTGGGAAAACCATTGAGTACTATGTTTACCAATTCCTTCTCTAAAATTATCTCTTCAATAGCTTATAGTTGATCTCTTAACTGAGAGATTCACACAAATTATGATGTTATGTTTTCATCATCATTCATCTTCATGTCACAGAGCTCATTCTTCAGACTCATTATTTGTCCAATGTTTTGGATTGAGAAGAGGTTTGTTAGGGCATCGTACATATTCTTTGATGAGTCAAGTTGGGAGATGTAGGGTATAAAGTGGTCTTTTATGGATTCCACTATGATACTCATGGCATTGATGTCACTGTCTTTGAACTTCTCCATAACTGCAACGTTCTGTGGTTCCTTCTCTTTTCCTTCTTCAAACTCTGGCTCCGTAATCTTTCCTTTCACGATATCCAACACTTTATTCTTGGAAAGGATGAGATCAATCCTTGTCTTCCATTCTCTGAAGTTAGAGGCTCCATCTAACTTGTTCTCTGACTTCATAGATTAAGTCATGGCTTTTTTGACTTGGTCAAACCCTAGATTTGACCACAAACTAAAACTTGACGTCTTAGCTTGCTAAGAGTACTAGGAGATGCGCTAGGCTAGGGCACACTAATATGTTTGGAGATTAGGTCAATCCCTTCACTTAAGGTGCCTCAACGAGAGTATTAGGGTTTCTGAAACTACACCTGCTAGTAACCCTAGCGACAGTGCTTTGGTGTCTACTCCTGCTAGAAACCCTAGCGATAGTTTTTCAATGATCTTAATATCCTTTTGGCTATGTTTCCTTCCAGCAGTTAGATTGAATGAAGGAGGTGTGGGCCCATAACCTATTAGAATATAAGTGGATGTGCTCGTTTTACCATTGGCAATACCCTTGTCACCCAACCATAGGCCGAAGCCACCCTCTGAGCACCTTAACCTTAACAAAGAATCACTTTGGAAGCAAACCCTAGGCTAGATATCCAAACAAAGGGTAACACACCTTTCCCCAAGGATAGAGCATCAACAAGAGATGATCAGATAGTCCAAACCCTATCCAAGAGATAGTCCAAGCGTAACTGCTAGCTGCAACAACTACAACAACAACTCTCCTCCAAACCTGCACCGAAACTGAGCAACTGCAGTGCGCACAAGTGTTGCTCTGTAATTCTAAGACTACTTGCCAGAATGAGAACTAGCCTCCTATATTTATACTAATTTTGGCTAACTGCCTAGGCCGACTTCTCATTTTGGGTATTTGTCTGTTCAATATATATTATTATTTATGGTTGAATTCTTCTCTTGGAGGCTAATAACATAATATAAATTATCTTCTTGAGCCCACAAGTCTTCTAGGGTTATTATCCAACTCATTAGGGTTTCTTCTTGCTTCCTGGAGTATTCTATCCTTGTCAGGTTTACATGTGGAGGTAAATACCTCTCGCAGCTACCATAATGTCAACAACAATATGTTAGCACATGCATACCATAAGCTATATAACACACCTAGAGAGCTTTTAGTGCTGAAATAATGTTTTTATAAACTCTAACATACATGAAATGAACACAGTTATTTTTGGTCAACATGACCCTGTATAAAATCCCCTCGGGGAAAACCAGTTTGAGATGAATGTATATATATGGTGTGATTCAATAATGTAATACAACAAGGAATATAAATACAAAGGAACCTGATACTTTGCAAGCTCCTCACAAGCTTTACAATGGTTCCTTGGGATGTGTGCCCCTAGAAGAGTGTGCCCCCTCCTTCCTTGACTATGTGCTTGAAGACCCTTGCGCCCTTGATCTGTCTCTTTGCTGATTGAATAACCCTTGCATGAAAACTGCCCTTTTCTTTCCCTCTCAACAACCCACAAATAAAAAACAAGAAATCTCCACACAAAATGCTACCAGGTAGCCTTGTGCCCTCCTCCTCAAGTGCGCCCTCCTCCTAGCAAACAGACTCACCGCAAATAACTGAGACTCCAACCTTCCTTGCACCCTCCATGAACATGTGTTCCCTAGCTTGCTAAACTCTCCTCTGAATTCTCACCTCTCTACTCGTCACCAAACTCTCAAGGTGAACAATTGAGCTCTCCTTTGCCCTCTGCTCCCTCCTTAAGGATGCATGAAGAAACCTAATAAATGGGTGGATGAAATCATCTCATCTCATCCTAAGTCAATGGTTGAGATCATCTCAAGTAAATATCAACTCAAAAACCACTTTAATTAAGTTTCCATAGTTTCACTTTATGTCTCTTAATTCACCCATAAAGTGAATTAATTGTTATTTTAGGCTAAAATGACCAAATTTCACTTTTGACTTAAATATCCTAAGTCAAACTGAAATTAGACATAAAGTACATAATACAAGGTACAAAGTACTTCACACATGTGTTTAGAAGCTCACAAACACAAGGGGACCACTTTCCAAGGTACCCAAATATCAACATGTACCTCATGATGACGTTGGCTTACCATCTCCCAAAGCCTGTGCTAATTGGATGTGATGAGATTTGTTGATTAAGAATGAAAGAGGCATCTAAGGGGGGGCTATTGGGAAGCCATGAGCGGACATGCTGATCATCATTATCATCGAGATCACCGTCTTCATTGTGGGCCATGAGACATGATCTCCTCCAGTTACCCCTAGGCATGGGGGTAACATGGCCATGCTTAGATGTCTATGTATCAGTGAGGGGCCTAGGTGGTATCTGCAGACCCCTTATGGTCAGCCATGGCCCATCCTTTTAGTCTCCATACCAAGATATGCACTACTCTTATGACTATAAGACTTTTATGAAGTATTTCCTACATTGAGCACCCTTGGATAGGAGCAATCTTGAATTTCAAATAGAGATGCCATATTATGAAGCGTTGTTGTTATACTTCTCCCAAGGTCATATGACAGCAAACGAGGTGAACTCTGGGATGTTGTTACAACAACAACTAGGTGACGTATCACTTGGGATTTTTCAAGCATGAAAGTAGCATTTAATTGGGTGCACTTAGTGGGCAATTATATCATATCACTAGAACCTATTCTGTGTCTAATTCTGACACATTAACAAGTAATTACCATCATACAAGGTACAATGATGGAGTTTTTGAATGATCCTTTGGATGTAATGGGATGAATGAACATGCCTCAACTTCCAAAAGAAGTGATATGCAAGAAAACAATGAAATTTTAGAAAAGCTAGACAAAAGGTATTTGCAGTATGGTTGCTCACATTATCAACAGAAATGTCATATCAGAGCCCATGTTACAATGAGGTCTTTGATTGTAGATATTATCACAATGAAGCAAAGAATTATGTCAATGTCGATTCCCATACAAAGACATGATGTTCATCGCCATAAAATACAAAGGTCATCTGTTGATGTCGTGACACTGAGCAATATGTTCAGAAAGTGTGTATTGACTATGGGGTCTGCATGGGAAGTACTTTGTGAGACTTGCAAGCACACCATCCATATGGATTTCTTGAAAGAGATGCAATAATACCTACAATTGTTTTTTCTCTGTGTGTTCCCCTGTCAGTTTATGATATGTGAAAGGTGTCTGAGAAACTTGACGAAGAGGTTGTAGTGGCACCAATCACTAATCTAGAATTCAGCCTCATCAAGAATATTGATAACCGGCATCAAAATTCAGGCAATCAAAGTAAAAAGAGAATTATCCTTTGAATTGTCAAATATGGTTACTGAAGGGTTGTTGATGTTTTTTTCTATAATGACGTCCTTAAGATTAGTCTCTGGAGTGTTTGTTATGAATACTTTTTGGGAATCATTCTCTAATCCTTCTTGTGGGAAAATCTGTAACTCTAAGATTCATTAAGAAAGGAACAATGAATCTGAGAGTATCCACCGATTTACTGAGTCCTGGAGATTGGTATGCCATGGAACATGTGACATCCATATTTTAAAAGGGTTTTGAATTGACTGTTTCAGAATTTATAGCAGAATTGTTATCCTCGAGATCAAGGTAATCAAAGCATGTCTGAGGTATCAATTGAGCTATTCAAACAACCTTTCTAATGCAAACAGATCAGTTGGAAAAGGCACAATTATAATAGAATTGATAAGCAATTAGTTTGCAACATGTCTAGAATGCAACCAGTAGATAGAAGCAATGGAGGTCGAGAGATAGGGTTTACAGCAAAGAGGCATGTGAATTACAAAGAGAATCTTGTACTATGCCACCTAAGACTTCCAACGATAGTTTGAAGGCAATTTCCATTATTAAGGGTGCTAACATCAGATTGTTCTCTCAAAAAAATAAAGGTATCTCTATTGATGCACACACTATTCCCTGTGTTGAGGTAGCATGCAAGCCAGAAGAGAGGATGTTGATTATGAGCCTGCCCTCATTTAAAATTTGCCCAGTAGGAAGAAGTGTAATCAAGCAAATAAAATCAACAATCTAATAACACTATTCAAGATGTTATATGATTTAGCTACATCAAAATGAGAAATTCATAAGCTGGAAAGAAGAGCACAAGAGAGGTGGAACATTCACCAAAGTCCAATGCCTAGTAAGAAAAAGAGTGCCCCTTTTCTTGAGGCACATATTCCTAAAATTCGTTACTATGAAGAGAGGAGCTCGCTGTCCAGGGAAAAGAGAGCGTAGACTTCTAAGACATATTTTGTAACAGCCTTGGATACTTTAAGGAGGTTGGAAAATGAGCCCATATCTTGAGGAAACTCCCTTGACCTATCTCAGTACAAATCCACATTAGATCCATCAATTGAGGGAGTTTGCTAGCTTGAGAGAGAAACGTCTAGTTTGGAGGGGATCTAGTTTGACTGGAACAATTTTTTTAGTAGGATTATTCAACTCTTTTAACATAGCTTGAGGGCAACCCAATTTTTTTTAGTAGGATTATTCAACTCTTTTAACACAGCTTGAGGGAAACCTAGCTTAGGGAGGTTGCAATAACAACCATTTATTTGGAGGAATAGTCAACTTCAAGTCACACATTTATACTATGTCCTTGGAGTAAAACATGGATCTAAGAGATGCCAACATATTTTATTGATTTTTTTGGAGCAAAAGTGGATCAAAACCACTCATTGCTATTATCAAAGGTTAATTGATAAGAAAAGTTGGACTATTCACATTACTAACCATTTGGACAAGACACTTGACTAACCACATTATCATATTCGTTTGACTTGTCATGAGAGTGGCTTAGGAAATTTATTTATTGTTATTGAGCATGCAAGCAAGAAGAGAGAAGAGAGGATTATCCAATCAAAAGAAATTAAAGGTTAATTGACAAAAAACGTTGGACTATTCACATTACTAACCATTTGGAAGGACACTTAACTAACCACCTTGTTATCATATTCATTTGACTTGTCATAAGAGTGGCTTAGGAAATTTCTTCATTGTTATTGAGCAGGCAAGGGAAAAGAGGATTATCAAATCAAAAGAAATTAGGTTTTTTTTTTTTTTTTTTTTTTT
>SNQJ01S0008342.1:146361-187617 GCA_010110895.2 Picea sitchensis | reverse complement strand
GGTTTGAATTTTTTTTTTAATTATTATTATTTTGACATATTTTAATTATTTAATGATTTTTTTTTTATTAACATTATTTAGACTTAAAAACATTTATAATGAATTTGTTGTACATTAAACTAAAAGGTTGTTTATAATCAGTTTAAAAAGATTTATAATAAATTTGTTGTACAATTAAAAGGTTGTTTAAAATCATTTTTACATTTCAAAAGATTAAAAAACTAATTATTTTGAAGTGCACTAATAATTTTTTTTTTTTAAAGTAGTACAGATTATTTAGAAGGTTATATCAATTTTTTACTAATATCTAAATAATTTATTAATATTTGAAATTATATTAAATAAACATTGAATATATGTTTTAAATATTGTTTTACTTTTCTAAATCATTAGATGGAGTATATGTGAGTGAGGTTTAATACAAAGTTGTGAGATGATTCTGTTTAGAAAGTTTAATTGCACATAAAAATATTTTAGTTTTTGATAAATTCGAGGAGTTGGAAAATGGACAAAAAAAAAAACAAGTAGGAATTGAAATAGTAGGGAGAGTCATAATTTTTCCACTCATAACCATTGAGACGAATCCCAAAAATTGACATGTTGAATTTGTCTAGTTATTAACTTGGAAGGATTTAATTATTAATAATGATATTGATATAGATTCATTTTAATTTCATGTCAACTCAATATATGTCACAAGATAAAACATTTCTCTTCCTAACCATTGGGACTAATCCCAATTGACATGTTGAGTTTGTCTACTTATTAAGTTGAAACAATTTAAATGTTAATAATGATATTCATATTTATTAATTTTTAATTTCATTTTTATTCAATAATTATATAAGTTGTGAATCTTCAATAATATTGTAATTACAAATATCTAATATAAAATATCATTATAATGAGTTGGCATGAGTTTATCTACTTATTAATTTAGTCCATTAAATAAGTTGTGTTTTTCAATAATATTGCAATATAAAATAATTAATATAAAATATAATTATTGATAATTATTATCTATAATTATAGTGGTATACATTCATTTTAATATCATATATATTAAATAAGTGTAAATAATTCTTAACCCCATATTTATCAAGTACTAGTAAACATCTATCATATTGAATTGTATATATACTTAGATATTTTCTATGCAATAAAATTATCTAAATACGATCACTTCACCTCACCTATTTTTGTTAAACCTCACTCACATATACTCCATCTAATTATTTAGAAAAATAAAATCATCAAAATATGTTTAATGTTTATTTAATATAATTTCAAAGAAAAGTTGAATAACCTTCTAAATAACCTCTACTACTTATTAATAAAATATTAAATAACCTCTACTACATATTAATAAAAATATTTTATTAATGCACTTTAAAAATACTAGTTTTTTCTTTTTAAAATGTCAAAATAATTCTAAACACCCTTTTAATTTAATGTCCAACAAATTAATTACAAAATTATTGTAAACAACTTTTTTAATTCAAATAATGTTGATAAGAAAGTTTTATTGGATAATCAAAACATAGAAATAAAAATGTACAAACCAAATCTAACTTCTTATGATAATAAAAAGTGTAAAAATATAAAATTAAAATCAAATATGAAAAACATAGCCAAGTGCAATAAGAAAAGTAAGTAAAACCAATTATTACTTTAAGTTTGTAAGAGGAGTGTTTAACACTTTGAACTTTTTCATAGCCAAGTGCAATAAGAAAAGTAAGTAAAACCAATTATTACTTTAAGTTTGTAAGAGGAGTGTTTAACACTTTGAACTTTAGCTCTAGACTCGTAGCTGTTATCGTTGTTCTTGAGCTTTAACACTTTGAACTTTAGCTCTAGACTGGTAGTTGTTATCGTTGTTCTTGAGCTATAGTTGAAGTAATACTAAAGACTCTAACCCAATTTTGGTGAGGGAAAGGCATCCATAAAGTTTTTATGAACACAAGCTTTTAATTTAGTTAGTGTCATCTTATGCTCTTTTGCTAGATATTTAAGTAAATAAGATATGTGGTGTTGTTTTTTTGGTTAGATATCTAAGTAGATAAGATATGTGGTGTTGTTGATGAGACTAGGGAAATTAGTGGTGTTAAATTTTCAAAAGCAAAAGTGAAATTAATGTGAATTAGAAAGCTATACTAGTCATTCACTAATAATGTGGAAATTGAAATGAAGAACTCTGAAAGTAAAAATATGAATGTGTAAACTTGAAATTAAAATTAAATATTAAAAAAGTTGAAAATCCAACTTGAAACTAAAATTAAGCACTAAGAAAGTTGAAAATCCAATTCCCGGAGATGAAAACTGAGGAGTTGTGCTCTTTAATATTTATCATTGGGCGTCTCTACCTACAAATCCTTTCAAAAATCAACATAATAAATCCAAATTTTTTTTTCTTTGTCTCTCTCGTTCACAAGAAGTAAATGACAAAGTAAAAAAGAAGGGGGATTTAGGTGTTGGGTAGATATAATGTGCTTGGAAATGATGCTCTAAGGTTTCTTGCTACGTCCACACAATGTATTTTCCTTTTTTGAATTTTTTTACAACAATGTTTCATTAATGGGGTATGCCTTCAATTTATGGAAATTTTTGTTGGGGTTAACGTCACAATAACAGGGGATGTTTATGTCCTCGTCCTAGGGGTCTGTCCCCTAGGGAAGGAGACACATTCATATGTGACACGGATATGATTTATGTATTATCCTTTTTCCCAGTAATGATATTTGCCTATCTAGAGAGCATTACCAACCTTGAGCCAGCCAGAGTGTATCATGCAGTTCAATCAAAGCCCTCTATGTATATATAAAATGATTATGGGTAACGACCGTGTTAGCTTACTTGTTGGGGCCAAATGGGATGGCTCAATTAGAGAAAAAAATGTCATAGGGTAGTTCATCCTTTTGTCAATCTCATGGTAGATAAAGGAGTTTTTTTCCTCTATTAGAATCTGAAATCCAAACTCTGGTATTTTGGGATAGACTAGCCCCGAGAAATAAAGGGATGATCCAAGATGCATTCTAGTCCCAATTTGGTTTCCCAAGAACCAAATGTGGTTCCTTAAAAAAACTGGTAGCAGACCCTTAACCTTTTTTATAGGCGAGCAAGAGAGATTTCTTCGTAACAAAGGTCTTTTCAACCCTGACCTTGGATTGGGTTGGATTGGGTAGGATTGTGGGACTGTGCCTTCACATCCTAGATATTCTCCCTTTTTCCTGATCTTGCCAATGTGACAAGTACATTGCAGAAGGTGGACGAACAAAGGAAAGAGAAAATTATCTTATTTGTTAAATTACCCATGTCTTTATTTCTGGACAATCCTTACGCGTAGTTTTCTGATGCTCAATTGACATTGTTTAAGGAGGACAGCGTGGTTCGAGTAAGACCACTTTCTTTATCTCTTTCAATAATATATAAATAGTATATATATATTTTTTTCCAAGAACAACTCATTCTAAACCTGTTGTTGGAGCCTTCCCACTCCTGTCTATATGTGCAGAGACTGCCTTTCGACTCCGAGGATATATCTGTATAAGAAGAATAATCATACACATAGGGGGGCAAGCCACTCAGGTTTTCTCGCTAGCTAGTAATAGCTTGACCCGCATTTTTCAGACAAAAAGGGAGGTTTTGTAGGTAGTGAGTTACTGACCTGGAACATTGAACGTAGCAAGATTAAGTACCCCTTTCACTTTCAGAAGGGACACGAAAGAGATTAAGGGAAGGTGGTTGTGGTTGGCATTTGAGGGTTGGTTGGAGAGGGTAGGAGAGAGTGTGTCGGGCTTGGGAACTTGAAACATGTTTTTCTTCCGAGGCCACAACCTCGAGAGAGATATAGGGGCCCAACTCTTCGAGCTTAGGTAAGACCCAATCAGGGCCAACCCAAGGGAAAAAATGAGAGGGTTGATCAGGACCTTACTAGCTGGCTAGGTTGACCCAATACCGGTTAAGACATTTTCAATAGGTTGGAATCTGGAAGAGGAGCGCAAAATGATTCAACTTCCCCCTTTTCCATATAAGAAAAGAGTGCTTCAAGAAGATCATTACTCATTCATTACCATGTCTCACCGAATAAAGAAATGGGTTATTGACTAGTTCCAAAACACCAATGTAAGGGGCACCCACAATCTCAGAGCAAGAAGTAAATAGAAAAGCAACCAAAGCAAGAAGTAAATACAAAAGCAACCAAAGCATAGTTGAATTTTGAACCAGGTTATGTTGACCTATACACATCTAAAATAACATTTTTCGAAAACTAAACTAGTGTGAAAATCACTTCACCTTATAAACCGACACCACCAAAATTTAAGTGAAATCTTTCTCAAATTACAACATTATCACATTCACTTCAATCCCACAAATATNTATATATATATATAAAAAACAAATTTTAAAAAATATATTAACTTCATCATAGAATGATGAAGAAATATAATAATAATCCAAACATCATTGGAAGGTGTATTCAAAATATAAGTGCATAATTACAAGTAACTATCACACCATGATAACAAAGGTTTTTCTACTCTCGCTCTTTTATGGTGTATGATGTTTTGAAATTGCCGCTATTTTATGATGTTTTGAAGTTGTGTTTGTATGGAAAAGCATTATAAATTTTATTTCATGTTTATTTAATGTTTATTTAGAGGGTAAAATTTGAAATTTCTTCTCTTTTTAGTGGTGGAGTTGGTTTACCAATTTAATACATATTTTAAATCAAATTAATTTTTAAAAAATTATGTATAACATTTAAACTCCAAACTTAAAATCCAACACTCTAAAGTACAAAGTGGTAAGTGAGTTTTGCAATATTATTGTATAGAAATCCAATTCATGATAATATCACATCTTAAAAATATTCAATAACTTAATTATTTAAAAAAAATCAGAGTTGAATTCATAACTTAAAAAATAAAATTGAAAATAATATATCAATTAAATTAAGTTATTATAAATGAATGAAGAAAATAAAACATATGAATTAAAAAATAGTTGAAAAAAATAATTAAAAATTAAAATAAATCATAATATAGTTTTTCAAATAAGATTTTAAATCATTTTTATAAATTAAAAATTTATTTTCTATATATAGTTTTCAGATAAGATTTAAAATATTAGATATTATTTTAGGGTTTAATTGCGTAGTGTAAGTCACTTAACACTCATTACATCGAGCCCCGGATGGGGTGACACGTCGCCCAGGGGTCACAGGTGGACTCCACTCGGCCCAGGCTTAAATGTCATACACCGCCACCCACGCGCATGTATTTACAATGGAGGACGGATACAGCAGCAGGGGCAGGACGGAGAGACCCTTCCCGCGAGCAAGCATTAACGTTTGCAGTGCCTCCGGGACGGCCAGAGTTAAAGGAGAAAGGATGGGCTCAGCTCTTGTTCATTTGGCTTTTAGTCTGCCCGGGCAAAGCGGGTCTGCACTTGCCTCGGCTCCGAGCGGGTGTAGCCCAATTCTCATTGTGTCTGGCATACACTGTGACGCTCTGGTGCGCATCTGTATCTCGCCTATACTCTGGTCCAGCATTCCAGCATTCTTGTTGCATCTCCTTTTGACTGCCTCGCGGCAGAGCTTGCTCATCCGCGCTAACTTGCAATTGATTACTCACTGCCTCGGACCAATTGGCCTTCACCTGCACTCACCCTGCTTCATGGCCAGGAAGCGAGGCAGACCTCGTCGTGGCTCGGCATGGGAGGCCCATAAGGCTCAAAGGTGCCGTAAGGAAGAGCTGGAACGTGCCTTGGCAATGGCGACGTCCATTCTCAGAAAGAAAAACAGGGCTGAAAGAAGGGCGCGGCTTGCCATTATAGCAGAGCCTGGAGTTGGTAGCAGCCAACATGTCAAAGAGCACGAGTCGGAAGTTTTGCAGAAAGGTGGTCCTGAGGAGGAATTTCCTCCCTGTATTGTGGTCGAAGATCCGTCCATGGCGGACATGCCGTTCCCTGCGCAGACTCAAATGGCGCCCCAACAGGAGGCCTGCAAGCCTAGTCCGACCCTACTTGATTATATCCCCGGCTGTTTAGTGGAGGAAATTCCATGGCCAGGGGAGGATACCTGCAGTTGCCAAGGTACACAGGCGAACGTCGCAAGTTTGAAGGACGCAGCGCCTATAGTGGAGCAGAAGGGAGCAAAGGCTAACGTGGAGCAGGAGGGGCACAAAGCGGGTTCAGAAGCGGCGGAGGACGTGGGGGGCAGCATGCATAATTCGCTCGTCCGGGATGAGCACCTGGCTATGATGATAGACATTCGTGGGCACCTGGTGGACTTGGAATACCGGGCTCTCCTCTTGGGTCAGCGCATGGACATGCTCTTTGACGCATTTTCCAACGCGCCTGCCAAAAGGAGATGTCCCCTCTGTGCGCAAGCTTTCGCCATACCAGCATACCAGCACGGATGACAGGTCACTCGACACATAGGTTTCTTTACTTGCCATCTAGGTTTTTAGTTTTATGTGCACTTAGAACTTTTGACATCTGTCCTGGTTTCCTACGGGCAGGACAGATGTCACTATGTTATTATGCTTTTTATGCTATTGCTACTTGCCCTCTACATATGCTGGTTTCCGACAATCGGCAGCATTTTGTGTGGCTACAGACCTACTCTTCTGTATACTTTGTTATTTTTGTCTATCTAATATAGCAGGATCCTCTTTTTCACTCAAAAAAAAAACACTCATTACATCGAGTGTTTCAAATAAAATTTAAAATAATTCTTTTAAATTAAAAATTTATTTTTTATATACAAAAAAAACTAATTAATAATCTAAAATACAAAATCATTTCACAAAAGTGAATCTCTATTATGTGAATCACAACTAACACATTTTCATTTTCCAATGACATGATTTTAGCTATCTTTACTCAATACAATAAACCATTAAATTAATTATAATAAATTTTATTACTTTAAAAAAATCAAATCTCATAATTAGTTCACTTAAAGTTTGGAATTCGACGTGTGATCTTAGAACATAGAAACGATATATGGATTTAATTAATAAAAATGTAATATTTTAATTTTTATTAAAAAACTATTAAAATAAATTTATATTAATCTGTAAAGAAATTTACAAGTTTTCGGATGCCTAGCAGGTTCGTCGACAGGGTCCAATAAATCTACTAGTACGTCTTGTGTTTCAATGGATGAATAAAATGCCTCTTTGTTTCTGCTCTCAACTATTGGCGTTTAAGCTTCTGCTGAAGCTGAAGGATATTGGACTTGGTACTGAATTCACCTGGTCTGATATCTCATATAATATATTATAAAATATCGTTATATAGCTTATATTCTATCGTTTAATTCTTTCAATTCAGATTCTGAAATCTTTATAATGCTTTATAATTTAAAAATAACGAATACTTTGGAGTTGGGAAATAGCCACTTGTAGCACTAGAGTCATTAATAGTTTGGAATTTATATTACCACACTAGATTAACAATGGTGTTAAGCATTCTGGTTTCTATTATCGTGGTAAAATAAATGGCCTGCTATAGTGTATACTCAGACATATGTGATTCTGGTTAAAACAAGTAATACAAATTTTTTATTTAAAAAAAAGAAGACAACATCTTAATGATAACAAAATAATATTAACTAGATGATAAATGTAAGATCTGTTCTAATTTAAAATTGTAAATAACAGATATTACTCTTATTTTAATACAAATTAAAGTTGAAAAAAGAGTAATCAATTTATCAAAGTTGAAAAAAATAAAAATAAAAAGAATAGAATCTGAAATAATAAATCAATATTAAAATAAATAAATATTATAAAATTATAAAATTGGAATCTGAAATAATAAATAAGTATTGATGATTTTTTTTTTTTAAATAAAAAGTATTGTATTATTTTGCTTCAGCTAAAATCACACATGTCTGTATAGTGTCTGTATACACGATAGCAAGTCATTTGTTCTGCTATTCCAATTGAAATGAGAACCGGTGGACACCATTGTTCATAAACTTAAAAAAATACAATTTTCAACAAACATGGAGACTTTAACTACCCTAGTATCAGTCCCAGTGAAAAACACCTCTGCCCCATGTGTCATCCCATCCCGAAAATGATAATGAAATGATTTAAAAGTTAAAAAGGTTAATATTGTAAATAAAATTATGAATAAAAAATTAAAAATGATAAAAACATACAATTATACGATCATCATAATAATTATACTAAATTAAGTTATATATATATAATTGAAAAAAATACAAAATATAAAAATTAAAGTAAATGATCGTAATAATTAAAATACAAAATTAAGTTAAAATGAAAAAATTGGGGGAAAATCTAACCGGTCGTTCAGGCTGGAGATTATTAAAGAAATTCAATTCCACCGGAGTCTAACCCGTGGCGTTCAGGCAGCAAAGGATGATATGAAAGAAATGGGCATCCACACTCGTTTCATGAACAAAACAGTAACAGATGCCGAGCGTTCTTGCCGAACCGGTCGGAATATCAACCGAGCGTTTTAACAGTGGTGTATTGCCATGGTTTAAAGCATAATATAACAGCAATGGCAAGAATGTAGGGTTTTGCATTAATCTTAATAAATGAGTCACGCTGTGATGAGAAACATCAAATAATGAAGGGAATAAGTTAAATTATTCAAATACCCAAAAGTACTATTCTGCTAGCAAGTTAAATATAAAATTGAGAGTAAGGAACAGGAAGTTACTATAAACTAAGTTTCGATAACTACGGCATTACAAAGGGTTTTATTCCAGGATGGAGGGTTTTATTGAAGGAAATAGAACCAGTGACATTCTTTCTAGCTAAAAGCATTTAATTATTATATAATTAACAAAATTCCAAGAAACTTGTTAAAAATGAACGAAATGAATCATAAATGATAGAATATTAGGTATCCTAAATGATGGAAATTGTAAATAACAAAAGTCATAGTGACCGTAATAGAAAAATAATGACAAAAGGAGAATTAAGAAAACTATAAACAAAATAAGAAACAAACATCTGAACTCAAATTCAAGTATGAATTATGTAGATTTTAGCGTAAATTTTGGAAAAGAAAATAAACAGAGATAAACTGTTCAAGAAGGAAAGCAAATTACTTATCTGATTAAATACGATCCAAAGAATTCTCTCTTTTATTTTCCCTAAACGATTACTTTCATCCCGCGATCTCCTTCCTCTTTCTTTCCGGTCGCTTCTTCCTCGCTGTTAAAATAGCAGTAGTTAGCGAGAGCGGCAACGGGTTAGCGAGAGTAGCAATTGCTAGGGTTCAGAAGCTATTGTTTATTTTCGGTGGCTTCCCATTTGATTTATGTTAGCTTATAGCTGAAATAAAAAAGAATGATACAATTTTATGACAGTTGGAAATATTATACTAAACTACAAATTTCAAATGTAAATGGAATGAAACTGCATTCAATCACAATAACCAAACCACAAAAATAAGAAAGAAATGGGCCTCTTCAATACCTCATCATCATCACCCATAAAAGAGCGCTATATCGATCACCAACCCGCATCAATGAATGATCACTGCACCCCTATTTATAAGGCAGAGGAGCCTATCTTCTTCATTGAACGGAAAAGCCCAGCCAGAACCCATCAATGCAGGAGCAGTAATGCCCATCCTCTTTTGGAGGCCATGCCTCCCAGGTATTCTTCCTCACAGAGTGAATAAGGCATGGAATAAATCAGGAAACAGTCAGGGTGGAATGCATCTCTGGTTGGCCATGCCGTCCCACCATTAAAAAGCGGAGATGCGGGTTCGCCTCAATCAGAATTATCCCCGGACGAAGGACCCACTACGTCGGAAGTCATGCCTCTGCGAATGCACCTCTAGCTGGCCATGCCGTTCCACCCTGAAAAAGCGAGAAGCGGGATATCTGCAAATGCATCTCTGACTGGCCATGCCGTCCCACCGTGAAAAAGAGGAGACGCGGGTTCGCCTCAATCCGAATTAAGCCTGGACGAAGGACCGGCTACGTCGAAAGCCATGCTTCTGCGAATACATCTCTGGCTGGACATACCGTCCCACCGTGAAAAAGTTGGTTCGCCTCAATCAGAATTATCCCCGGACGAAGGACCGCTTACGGCGGAAGCCATGCCTCTGCAAATGCATCTCTGGTTCGCCATGCCGTCCCACTGCGGAGAAGCGGGTTCGCCTCAATCAGAATTATTCCCAAACGAAGGACCAACTACGTCGGAAGCCATGCCTCTGCGAATGCATCTCTCTGGCTAGCCATGCCGTCCCACCGCGGAGAAGCTGGTTCGCCTCAATCAGAATTATCCCCGGACGAAGGACCGACTACGTCGGAAGCCATACCTCTGCGAATGCATCTCTGGCTGGCCAAGCCCTCGCAACGTGAAAAAGCAGAGAAGCGGATTCGCTTCAATCAACTGCATCTCTAGCGGATTCGCTTCAATCAACTGCATCTCTGGCTGCCCATGCCTTCCCACCCTGAAAAATCGGAGAAGTGGGTTCGCCTCAATCAGAAATATCCCTGGACGAATGATCGACTACGTCGGAAGGCATGCCTCTGCCTTCGCCAACCCGACCACGACCTGAGAGTAGAGGAAACACGAAGCGTGGGATTCAAATTCAAGCACTTATTATATTCTCATTTATAACCGTTGGAACGTATCAAGTTTGTTCGATCCGATTTGAATTCACGGCATATTGTCACAACATGATGACCTCAAAACGAAAGAGGGTTTTGTTTTTGAAAAAGCATGTAGTTCATATATTGTAATCATTACACCATATTAAAACAATAAATTCCCATCATGATGACCCATGACATGATATTGAAAGAAAGCGGTTTTTTTTTTAATTAGTTTAAAAAAATATTTTCCCATCATGATGACCCATGACATGATACTCCACATGATACACCGGCTTTTTTTATTAAGATTAAGGTGAGATGTTTAATTTTATTTTATTTTTAATTTAAGATTTTATATTATATTATTAAATAATATAATATAATAAATCATCCAATTAAAAAAAAATCATAATATAATCATTTACAATAAATTTAAAATTTTAAAAATCATTTTAAAAAACTACTTTTAATAATAATTTAATCTTCAAATTTTTTATTTTATAAAAAAATTTAATTAATTTAATATAAATAAAAAATTCCCTTTCCTATATTCACTTCAAAAACGGAATATACATGTTTCAAACCATACAAAAAGCCTTTTACAGGCTCACTTGGTCATCCACCATTTCTACTATCATCTACAAGTAGAGTAGCATTTATGATGCTACATGTTCGGTTAATAAAGTTTGTTTTGTTTTTCACAAATAACTCTACATACATACACGAGTTCACATTTAACCCCTTAATCAAAAAACAGTGTTGTTCAAAAGTGAAACTTCATGGCTTCAGTTTCAGTGTCATCAAAGTATTGTTAGAAACTGAAGGATCCAACCTGTAATTCCAAAGCTTCTTTTAAGAGCTCATCTGTTTTGGTGTTCAGTTTTCGTAAAATGTGATGGAATGACACCAACTCAAAAAACTAGAAAGTAAGTTTGATCTCCCTTATTTCAGTGGTTAGATTGAGATTTTAGAATGTGATTTTTCCTTTGACCCAATCTATAACAAACTTTGAGTCATCCATCACATGTAGCTTCCAAACATTTTTCTCTTTACGCAGAGTCCATAAAACTGTAAATTCTACCTTAATGTTGGTACCTGCTCCTGGAATATATCTTACATGAATATAATGATTTTGATGTTAAAACGAGTAGACATTACTGAACACACAAAACTAAACTCTATTAATCAATTTATCATATACATTACATTGTGTCTTTAATATATAGAGTACACATGATTGTTATGAGATCTAACTTATTCCAAATATAGGATGAGAGGTTGAGCAAATATCTCAACCATAAACACGAATCTAGGATCTCATAATTCCAACTCCCTAACAAACTCCTAATAATAAGATCACACAACTCACGTAGAGATTGACTCTACTTCTTAATACATCATATTAGATAAGTAGGAATTATATATTCCAACACTCTCCCTTAATGACTACTTATCTTCATCCTTGTCATGGCTTCAATTTTTCACTTGAGCTTGCTTTTATTGTGGGCTTCATCCTTGAACTTTCTTTGCTTGCTCTTGCATCTTGTACCTGCATATAATTATTGATGTCCATATAAAACACAATCCATCTACCGGAATACATGGGTCATTTGCCGCTGTAACCGCTAGTTCTCTAGGAATTGTTTTTAGCTACATAGCTCATCAATGTTAAACTCTCCCTTAAACATAACTTGGTCCCTCACACTCTAAGATTATTCCATCTCACATTCCCCCCCTTAATCAAAGATCCAAAGTCTTTGATTCAACATCAATCTACCATACGAGTACACCTGCCACCCTTGTACCTACCCTAGTGGTTAATTCCACAACTTGATACAACAACCTCTCTGTCTATGAGAGAGTATCACATCCTGTGATCACACGCACTTCTGCGCTACAACACGTATGCCTGTTTATGCCTTACTAACAGGGCTTACAACAAACCTGAGGAATTTAGCTTGCCCATGGCTAAGAATTACAACTTGGACCATAACCTGGGGTGTCGAGTACAATCGATCATGCACCCCCTACAACATTCAATCAGGTACAAAAAACATTCAAAATGATTTATAACAATATCAAGAATACTATCAAACAAAATAGAGCACATACTCTCACCAATCATATGCCCACTATTACAAGCCCATTACATATGTCCATTTGCATCTCATCAACATTCTTAAAAAAGACACACATATAACAACTTCACACATCTTGAATAAAATAAATACTCACAACTTCAAACAAAAAATATCATTCACAACTCAATCTCGCTTTTGTGACTTAATTTGGAGGATGTGTGAGTCCGACAGAATGAGCACATACACCTCACTTCATTTCGCTATAACACCTCCATGTAATGACACGAACAACAAACTCCAACAATAGCAACCTCTCGCTTTACGACTCCTTTACTCAGCAATTGCAACTCCTCTCCAAAACTCGAAAAAAAATGAGTCCTCTACAATATCACGGACAATGGTTTGTCACACACCCTTCAACCTCGTCCTCTCCTTGGGTTTCCTCTTCCTTCATGACTTGTCTCTTGCTTCTAGCTGGAATCGATATATCTGTCTTTGGCTACCTTGGTTGAGCCCTTCACCAGATCCAAACAAGATCATAGGGAAATTAAAAATAAAATTTCATAGGCATTTACCCTTGACACACTTGCAACCATAGGATGTCGAGATCACCATCACTCAGAACCTTGCACTACACTTCAGCCATGGTTGCGCACACCTATCTGGTGCTATCATTAGTGGCTCTTTCTCATAGACAAAACTGTACCGTTCTGCACACCCAACTATCCAACAAACTGATTGGATAAAAAGATTAGCAGAGAGGGAGGGTCGGCCATGGTGGCACCATTTAATTTTAATTTATGCAGTCGATAGTCTGCTCTAAATGGCATCTTCTTCTTACCAATAACATATCAACACACACAACTACAACACTAGTATCAATCCTCAACGGCTCTTCTACGCAGCCCAAAGCGGCGGCACACGACCCTCTCTAAATAACCTGGCTCACTCAAGGATTGTCAATCACACCCTCTTTGGACATAAATCACACTACACATTACAGTTGCATACAACGATCACTCTTTTGAAAAACGGATCCACATCTTCACAACAAGTGATTTGAAATCACTTCTCTTAATCACCCAAAATCGCCCAAGAGCAACAACATTTTCTCTCTGCGGATCTCCCCACGGCTGACTGTGCTTACGGATTTTATCTACTCGCAACTATCTTCTATTGTTGTGGCTCTCTCGATGGCGTCTAGCAGTGATCTCACACAACGACACAACGATAATCAGACACAGGGTCCAAACCAACAGAGGATTCTGAGCACTCCCTTACAATCTCATAAACCTAGGCAATCCCGTGAGGGAGATAAGCCCGCACTAACAATACAATTTGGGTGCACCTCTGCAACACAAGCAAACATCGACACAATCTGGGTGCGCCTCTTCAGCAATGGCCTCACAACATTCCTTCGACAATTGTTCCCACTCGATGAAAACATCCTTCAACCTGGACAGTAGCCACACACACAACTCCCATTGGCGACTGAGGTCCTTCAATGACGGCTTTCATATAGCAGCGCCTGCTCCACGCTGGTATTCTTCGATCTCTCTTCCAGTGATCTCTTCTCTCAATCACCCAGGAGAAACAACCTCATATGCTCTCCCATAATGAACAACACTGCACGATCTCCTTCTATGGTAGACTCAACAAATATAGGTTACAAAAATCGCTCCACGCAGGGACATCAATGCCACTTCAGACAACAAATCGCTCCAGATGATACAATCAACCCTTTCACAGTTGATCTTTTCAGACCGTGAGATGCGCAGCTCCTGTACACGCCCTCAGATTGTCGACATCTCCACGCTATCAACAACAATCGATTTCCACGGTGTCCTCCACAACAAACATCAATCTCAATCTCTCCACAGCATGACTAACTTTCTTCGCGGCGTCTGGCTTTCAAACTTTCTACAATCAACCTAGCAGATCTACTCTCCTACGCTAACGATTAACACACATCATTCTCTCTCTCATGATCCAGGCCTTCTCATGAGAGAGCTAGGCCTGTCCAAGCTCTGATACCATGTTAAAATGAGAGAGTAGACATTACTGAACACACAAAACTAAACTCTATTAATCAATCTATCATATACATTACATTGTGTCTCTAATATATAGAGTACACATGATTGTTATCAGATCTAACTTATTCCAACTATAGGATGAGAGGTTGAGCAAATATCTCAACCATAAACACGAATCTAGGATCTCATAAATCCAACTCCCTAACAAACTCCTAATAATAAAATCACACAACTCACGTAGAGATTGACTCTACTTCTTAATACATCATATTAGATAAGTAGGAATTATATATTCCAACATTTGATTTAGGAATAAAACCACTCCTACTCCACATTTTGGCGTATATCCTTTACTGGCCCATCCAAGTATCCCCTAGGATCTCGAAATCAATGGCAAGGAGAATGGGGTTGCGAGGTTCTTGTCCTTTTGGGTTTTCTCTGTACTTCACAGCTGAGAGCTGCTGTGACGATATTAAAAAATGTTGATTTTGTTTATCATTAGAATAAAAAGATTTACTAAAACAAAAATTTGTTTATCAGGTTGATTTCAAATTAACTAGCACATTCACTAACTCGTTGGTGAATGTGGAAATACTTATGGCTGGTAAGAAAACCTAATTAAAAACTCCTTTTTAGTTAAAAAAAAAACTCTAATTACAAGAGTAAAAAAATCAGACGAAAATTTATGGCTTAGGTCCATGAAAATCTATGATGCAAGCCCATGAAAATTCATAAATGCAAGGAGGTTATGAACAATAAATCACATTCATTGATTTAGGAGGACTAAGAATATGCATGCATCTTCAATTATTAACCATTATATTAAAATTTTAGATTAAAAAACCATTAATTATGCCAATTTCCAATAAATGTAAGTCTTAATATTAAAACAATTATTTTAAAATATTTTTTAGATTATTTTACATATACTTAATTTCAAATTATTTTTTATAATAATTAAATTACTTTCCATTAAAATGTTATTATATAAACATGTTATTTACTGTCATATTATATTATTTAGTGTTATTATAAAATATTCCAAACAAATTATTTAGTGTCATATTATTTAGTGTTATTATAACATATTCGAAAGAAAAAAGAAAATAAAGAACAAGAAATGGATCTCCTCACCTCACTATGAGTCTCCGTGTTGAGAATTCAAATTGTGTCTATGGATTATAAAAATATAAAATTGTGTTTTTATAATCTAATTACTTACCTTTTATTAAAATTATTATACTTTATAATTGTTCTATTTATAAATTTAATATAAGTTCAAATATATTAATTTTTTTATTATATTAAATATAATTAAGCATAAAATATATTAATTTTTTTTTTAAATTACACTGAATATATTTTTTCTTTTTTAAATAAAAAAGAGAAAGTGGATCCTTTATATTATATCATAACAAAATATACAACTGTCCTTGAGCTGCTAGTTATTTCGCCAAAAAACGAAAACCAGAACAGTTGGTAGCACTGGATGACTATGTCGAAATAGGCAGACTGCCATCTGCCCTGTCCAGAGGAAACCAAGACAAGTGGCGATCCATAATCTGCAAAATTGTCCATGACAACTGAAACTAAAAAAACAACTAAACATAAAAGAGGAGTTTTAACAGACATAACCCCCAACCGGAGTTGAGCAACTAACCAAAACCAGAAGGCAAATCTAGCCATGTTGTTACCCGTTGAGGTCTTCATTGTCGGGGTCGTCACTGGGCATCTTGTACCGAGCTGGCAGGGCATAGAGTCTTGCACATGTTGGATACCTTTGCTTTGCTAGTGCGTCAGAGAGAGCCTCATAGAACATGTCCATGCGTTGGCTCATGAGTGCGCCACAGTAGGCCTAATCTGCCATCTAGCGCCTCAAATTGAGCACCAAATCGAGCTGGTCCTGGTGGAAGAAGGGTGGAGGGACACACCATTGATCTGAGGGTGTTTGAATAGGAGGTGGTGCGAGGATCTTGCTGCCCTCCTTCGATGTGCATCCATCCATCGCGTCCTCCTGGTGTCCATCCTCTGTTGCAGCCCATGTTCCATCCATCACGTCCTCCGGGTGTCTTGTTGTCGTGCTTTGTTCCTCAACCCCGCCTTCTTCTCCCGTCCCTATGCTCCTTGGTTCGGGTTCTGAGACGGTGAGTGGAGCGAGCTCCTCCGAGAGTAAGTCATTCTGGGCCATTTGGAGGTACTCGTCCATGATTTCCTCCTTAATGTAAGAAACGTGGAAATCCTCCACTGGTGAAGCCATGGTGTTTACCCTTGTATCTACCCAAATTTCGTCCCCAGGGAGGATAATTGGAGGCTTTGGTCCCGTGAAGAGAAAATTCTCTGGAGGGAGCTGGATGGCCTCTTCCACAAAAACTGTCAGAGGCGACTAGGCCATTCTTTCTCTATCATCATTGTGAGCAAGTCGAGATTTTTGGGTGCGAGCAATTGAGAGTGCTCGCTTAAGTTTTTGTAGTCGTTTCTACCTTGCAGCCAGGGTGTAGCAAGATGGGTCGTGTCGTGACTTTCCCTAGTCCCTGGGCATTGTAAGGACGAAGCTAATGGTGAATTCCCGGTGGATGCAACAATGGCCGCTCCCAAGCTCCATATTGCTAGCCTAGTGTGATCCAAAAACGGAATGAGGAAGGTAGATGCAGAGGTAGATAAAAATTGGAGGGTGTAATGAGACGAATTCCATGACCGCCTCCCGAACATTGAATTTGATTGTTGCCTGGTTGTTCGTGCGAGTGAAAGGTCACATGGCTGCGGGCTTGCAGTTATGTTTGGCTCCCATTCTTAATGTTGAGGGGATGGGATCCAACCACCCTTATTTATGGCTTGTCCAGGCCCCGTGGGACGTGGCATATGGGTGCAACGTGTCACCCCATCCGAGGTTACACTGAACATAAGTATGCATAATAGTAATGATTACTTTTTAACAATAATTTGGTTATTAATTTTAGCTTAGTGGGTTATTTGCCTCTCTAAATAATATTGATTCTCACTTGATGTCCTCGCAACTTGGTTAGGTTGCCAAAACTACAACCTACAATTTTACCTCTAGTATCATCCTCGAAATGAGGGGAAGTACCTAGAGGGTTTCCCAAGATGTGTATTAAAAAAATCTTGATGAGTTAGCTCGAGTGGTTAAGAACTGCCTTTCATGCGAGAGGTCTTAGGGACTATGAGGTCCTCACTCAATGTCCCCACCACTATGAGGACCTCCTCAATGTCCCCATTACTTCCCTCTATGAGGTCCTCACTCAATCTCCCCACCACTATGAGGGCCTCACTCAATGTCCCCACTGCTGTAAGAGCCTCACTCATGTCCTGTTTACCTCCCCTACCATCCTTGAAATGAAGGGAAGTACTGAGATGTGTATTCCATTGAAAAAAATGGTAATTAGCTTTAAAAAAGTTAAATTCAAACTCATTAATAAAATTAATTATAAACCTAATTGAATACCCATCCATATATATTCCATTGAATTGTTTTTGGTAATTAGCTTTAAAAAATTAAATTCAAACTCATTAATAAAATTAGTTATAAACCTAATTGAATATATAAAGAGAGAACATGTGTTCCCTCCTTGGTAATTATCTTCAAAAAAATAAATTCAAATTCATTAATAAAATTAGTTATAAACATAATTGAATATATAAAGAGAGAACATGTGTTTCCTCCTTGGAGGTCATAGGTTAAAAGTTCAAATCCAAAGGAAGGTAGGGTAGGGTATGTATACCTCTGTAAAGCAGTCAAATTGTTTATTATTATTATATATTAGTCATAAACCTAATTAAACGATAATAGATATATGTATATGTGTACATTTGAGTATTTAAAATAAAAATGTAAATTTTTGAAGGTTGTTTTATTAAGAGTTAATTTATAATTTACAAAAGCAAGTATAGATTATTCCTTATGACTAATAAGAGCCATAACCATAAATAATGTACATCATCGAATGACAAGGTCAAATCATTGGGAGTTTTTCTCAACAAATTACACCAATAAGTTAAGGTGCTTTTTAACATTATGGAGCATGGTATTTTATTAGACAAATTTTCACTTGACGAAGTTGTTCTTAGTGGTGGAGGATACGTTCCCCTTACTCTTCTTAGGTATCATAGTGTAAAGCTTTGCATCGAGGGGTGGTCTACAATAAGGTTGGCAAGGACTTGGCATGGATAGTTGTCATGGAGAAGGTGCACACCAAAGAGTTAAAGGCGAAAACTAGAAGATATTCTCTAATAAACTATTGAAGGTGGTTGAGATGAAGGTGACAAATACCACAATGAGATGTTGCAAAAGGAGATGGATGACAACAAATGGTGAAATTAAAGTGATGCAGTTTGTTGAAGAAGAATAAGGGAAGGAGCCATAATTATGAAGGAGGCACACTACAAATAATGTGTCATAGTTCCAATCAAGTGCTCAAATTTCATATTCTCTTAGGATTTCTTAGAGTTAGATGTGTCTATTGTTGGAAAATTGGTTTGGACAATTGGTTGTCATTGATGTCAACCCTTGGAGAGGTCCAAAGATGTTGGACAATTGATTAACACTTGTATGATCGAGATTGATGGTGAGTTATTTGGGTACATTTGATGTAGTCTACATGTAGCCCGAAGTTGTGGTTATAGGACCCAAAGTTGATTAAGGAATATGAAGATGAAGAACATTGAAATTGTAGGGAAGACTATCATAGATAGATAGTACATGTCATTTTTTTTTCTGGTGATATGTGGTACACCACGTGGTTCCTCATGGTTAGGGAGATATGGCCCTGTAAAGTTGGAAGAGCATAAGATAAGTGAGAATACACACCATAACACAAGAATGGTCCAATAGGTTAGAATGCTCACACTAATAAGCACCAAGAGAACTGAGAGAGGATAGAATAGTCCCAAGACCAAGCACAACTCTGTCAGAGTCTAAACACACTAGATAATTAATAGTCTCTTGATTAACATAGAAAGATAGCTTACAATGCAAAAAATAGAACCTGAAAAGAGAACCCTTTGCTTGAATGCAATAGCTCTATTTATAGTTTTAGTTCATGTCTCTTGGCCTTCCAACTCCCTGAATCTTGAGCCATCCTAGATGACTCTTAAGCCACCCTAGATGACGCTTAAGCTTCTAGTTCTTAACTTATTACGAAATTCGACTTATTTTCACTTTTCCTATTTCAACAATTGTGAGAATTACTACTTTATGAAATCAATAAATTACAATATTGCTTAAACAAGTGAGGCTTAATTAAACATTCTTTACCTAGTGCTCCGAAGAGTGGTCAAGAATCCCCTAGTTGGTTACAAGTCTTGGTAAAATGGTAAAGTGGTTGTAACAAGAAACCCCTAAAATAAGGAAAGAGGTTACCTAGCATTAGTATAAATACACCTCAAGGAATCTCTCATTTATACACACACACTTACATTGAATATCTATCTTATGAATGTTATGGTCTATCTTTTAGTAAATCTATTAGTGAATCTGAGGTTGAATCTAACGACACTTTTCTGAGGCAACGAAGGAGTCTGAAGGAGTGAAAGTTTCAAAGTTTCAAAAAACTAGAAACCCTATTTTTCTGAGCTTATACGTGGGCTGCAGAAGGCCGGGTCACATACATACGTAGGATGTAGAAGGCCAGGTAGTGTACATCTATAGGAAGTAGGAGGGTAGGTCGCGGATCCAAGGAAATTTTTTGAAGAAGAATGTTTGGTTGAGTTGCAACAAGCTGGTTTTATGGTACATCACAATTGCTACAGGGTTTGAGATGGTATGCTTCAGGTTTTCATGAGTAAAGGTATGTCTTTTATGTATTTGTTTTAGGCTTGTATCTTGGATGGTATGGAACATGCCTAAGGCATGTCTTGGAGGCACTTGATGGTACATGATTGCATATGTTTGAGGTGATATTGTTACATTCTTGAGACATACTCTTGATACTTGGTATATGGTTGTTATGGTTCATTGTTAGAGGAACATTTTTGTCATATTGGCATATACATGAGGCTTATCTTATGGTACATGGAATGATTGAGAGTGATATGGTATTTGGTTGAGACATATTTCATGGTACATGGGATGGTACATGATTGATACTTGGTATAATGGTTGATGGTTGAGGCGTATGGTACAGGTTGAGGTTTATAGTTGATGCACGATTTGGTATAGGTTGAGGTGCATGGTTGATGCATAGTTTGGTACAGGTGTTGGTGCATGGTTGATACACTTGTTGTGATATGGTCTGTGGCACATGGTTGATGTTTGGTACACTACAGGTTGATGGTTGGTATGCTACAGGTTGACAGTTTGGCATATGCTTTGACTTTGGTACATGATTGAGACACATACTAGTTGATGGTATGTTGGTGATCTTGGTACATGATTGGTAGAGGCATGTGTTGGTGACGTTGGGAATCTAGTTGAGAGGTGTCCTTGGTATATGATCCATGTGATAGGATATGGTTGAGTATCATTGATCAATGACAAGTTGATGTGACATGTTGGATACAATGATAGGTTGACATGTTACAGGTTGATGTGACAGTGACAGTGACAATTGAAGTGACAGTGACAGTGGCAGTGACAGTGACAGTGACAATGAAAGTGGTATGGACAATCGATCTACACTTATACTTCAAGGTGGTTGTACGAGGCAAGGAAATGGGGTTGTAGCCTCATTCTGGTTGGAGCCGAAGAATCAGGGATTTGGAGCTTCCTTCAGGTTGGATCTTGAGAACTAGGTGGTTGTAGCCACCTTCTGGTTGGAGTCAGAGAACCTAGGGGTTTGTAGCCTCCTTCTGGTTAGAGACAGAGAATTCAGGGAGTTGTATCTTCCTTCATGTTGGAGCCTGAGAATAGGGGGCTGGAGCCTCCTTCTAGTTGTAGCTAGAGAATTTGGAACTTGGTGCTTCCTATGAATTAACTCTTGATATATATAAGAAATCATTATGTGGTTTTCTCCCATTTGGGTTTCCATGTCAATAATGGTGTACTGTGTTCTTGATGTGATGTTTCTTATGTTTACATGCTTATGATATATATATTGGATGCATTCATAGATGATACATTGATGATATATTGTTCAACAATGTTGTTAAAGTGAAATAATATATATTATTTTCCAACATCTATTACATTTTTAAGATATGCATCCTCTACTAGTGATCATGTGTTTGATACTCTTAAACTATTAACTCTTTCAAAAAGTTATATAAAAATCCTCAATGCACGTGGTCAATGCATCAAAGATGTCTTAATCTCATTTAATAAAGGAGGAGGTGAATTTGATTTATAGTTCCATCCATCCACACTAATCAAGCTTACACCTTATCAAACATCGTGAACTGATGATACCTAGAGGAAAACAAGAAGTAAAGGAATTACATGAACTCTCTTTGATTCTTGGCCACTAAAGAATAATTGGATAGGATAACCTAAGAAGGATGAGCCCCAGGAACCCGTAGTGTGAACTCTGATTTCATGTTATACATGTTGATGTTGCAAGAAAGTTACATGTGTGAGGTTACATGAAGGTATATAGAAGAAGCTTCTCATTGGATGCACTATCATTAAGGGTGAGGCTTTGTTTTCCGGTTTTGTTATTATAGTGATCACTACCTTTAGTCTTGATTCAAATTAAGGGGATTTTTTTGTGAATCCTTAAGATGGAATAATGCCATATCATAGCAAGGATGATCAAGGAAATAGTCTTTAAAGATTAACAAGAGAGAGATTGTTGTAGGTGAATCCCCCTGCAGACAAGTGGATTCCCTCTTGGTCTCTAGACTCCTAAGGACAAGACAGAAAAGTGCTTAACATGGACACTGACTTTCTTTTAGATCTAATCAAGCTAATAAATAAAAGAGAAGGAGAAAGATATGTACCTTATTAGCGACATTTGTCCTTGCATAGTCTGCGCTGAGCTTTGATCCTGAGCTCCCTGATAGGTCCTGTAAAACAAACAAAGGTACAAAAGACTTCCTACTCTACTGAGATTAGCTCAAACATAGATCCATCTACTGCAGACAAACTCATATGCAACAAGCATAAATTTGAAAGAAACAGGCCAGACATTGATTGTATTGATGAGAACAAGTAAAAGGGTGCTTACAATCCTTTGAATGAAGGTGCAACAGCTTCTTCTAGTTCTCCTTGTCCAACCCCTTTGCTCAATTAATCTCCACTGATTTCTTTGATGACATCTCACTCATGAGATCATAAGTTTCACATCTCCAATATTTTCCATGTACCTTTCACCATGAGAAGGCCTCCTTATATAACCTTGGAGAGGCCCAACCACTTGAGATATCTTTGCGATAAGTTGAGGATTCCTCTCCTTCAGTTGAGTATCTTCCCTAAGATCGTGCCTTGACCATCTATTTGAATTCAACCACCTTCAAGAATTGAGGGATTCTTCCCTGATTTGCCTCAACAAACCCAAAAATTGCTCAGAAAAAGGGTAGCACTCCCCCAAAAGGGTGCACAGGGCACTCAAACACTCCCTCAAAGAGGCTCAGGGAGTGCCAACACTCCCTGACAGTGGGTAGGGGATCACTCCTCTCCAAAATTCATATTTGAGTGGTTTTTCCAGTGGCAAAAGGCTTGTACTTCTTGTCAACTGATTTATCTTCTTCAAAACTAGTCTTTGAGGTGTCTTAAGTGTCCCTATGATGTCGTTAGAGGCACAACATAGGCAAGGTGGAAGTATGATGTTTGTGACACTTTCAACACTTGTGGTCAATATGCGACACTTGCAAACAAGATGTGACACTTACAACACTTGTAATGATGACATTGCGACACTATCGAAGTGAGTAATTTTGAGGTGTAATAGATTTCCCCCCAAAGTACGAAGTTAGAAGACGATGATGACTGAAGTACTTTGTAGACTTTTTCGAGCAAGGGTATGGACGCAGAGAGACTAGAAAAAGCTTCACAAAACCACCAAACAAATATTATGACATGTTTCAAACCCAAGGTAAGCATACCTATGCTTGAGTGATAAAGACTTTTTAGGTATGACCGCCATAAAATACACTGTGGATCCATAATTATATTGACAAAAGTTATAGCCACTGAAGATACAATGTGGATATATACTCCTATGACCTAAACTGATTGTAGCCATGAAGAATACATAGTGGATCTACGAGATGACAATACATAGCCACGACCAATACAAAATGGATCTATGTAACATTATATGAGTCATCAAGAGATCATAAGTTTCACATCTCCAATCTTTTCCATGTACCTTTCACCATGAGAAGGCCTCCTTATATAACCTTGGAGAGGCCCAACCACTTGAGAGATATTTGGGATAAGTTGAGGATTCCTCTCCTTCAATTGAGGATCTTCCCTAAGATCATGCCTTGACCATCTATTCGAATCCAACCGATCTTCCCAAGATCATGCCTGACCATCTATTCGAATCCAACCACCTTCAAAAAATTGAGGGATTCTTCCTTGATTTGCCTCAAGAAACCCAAAATTTGCTCTAAAGGGTAACGCCCCCAAAGGGCAATTGTGGCACTCAAACACTCCCCAAAGAGGCTCAGGAGCCGCCATCACTCCTCGACAAGCAAGCAATGGGTAGGGGAGCGCTCCTCTCCAAAATTCATATTTGAGTGGTTTTTCCAGTGGCAAAAGGCTTGTACTTCTTGTCAACTGATTTATCTTCTTCAAAACTAGTCTTTGAGGTGTCTTAAGTGTCCCTATGATGTCGTTAGAGGAACGACATAGGCAAGGTGGTAGTTGTTAATATTATGGTAGCTGCAGGAGGTATTTACCTCCATGTGTGAACCTGACGAGAATAGAAGACTCCAGAAAGCAAGAGAAAACCCTAATGAGTTGGCTAATAACCCTAGAAGTCTTGTCGACTCAAGAAGATAATTAATATTAGGTTATTAGCCTCCAAGAGAAGAAGTCGGATAGAAATAATAATAATATACTGAACAGACACATATCCAGAAGGAGAAGTCAGCCAGAGCAAATCTGGCAGAACTAGTATAAATACAGGGCGCCAATTCTCATTTGACACATCTCAGAATTGCAGACAACAACTGGTGTGCACTGCAGTTCCCAGTTTGGTGCGCACGTGTGGAGGAGAGCTGCAGGTGCAACTGCTACAGCTAGCAGTTTCTGTGTTGGCTTGGACTATCTCTTGGCTAGGGTTTGGATTATCTGATCAACTATTGTTGGTGCGCTATCCTTGGAGGAAGATGCTCTACACCTTGTTTTTATATCTAGCCTAGGGTTTGCTTCTGAAGTAATTCTCAGTCAAGGTTAAGGTGCTCAGAGGGTGGCTCAGGCCTATGGTTGGGTGACAAGGGTATCATCAATGGTAAAATGAGCACACAATCTTCTGTATTCTAATAGGTTATGGGCCCACACCTCCTTCATTCAGTCTAAACGTTGGAAGGAAACATAGCCACTAGGATATTGAACTCACTGAGGAACTGTCGCTAGGGTTACTAGCAGTAGTAGCTTCCAAGACACTACCGCTAGGGTTACTACCAGGAGAAGTTACATAAACCCTAATCCTCTTGTTGAGACACCTTAAGTGAATGAATTGACCTAATCTCCAGATATATCTGTGTGCTCTAGTCTAGCACATCTCTTGACACTCTCAGCAAGGAAAGACATGAAATTTGAATTTCTGGTCAAATCTAGGGTTTGACCAAGTCAAGCAAGCCATGACTAACTCTATGAAGTCTGAGAACAAGTTAGATGGAGCCTTTAAATTCATAGCATGGAAGAAAAGGATTGACCTCATTCTTGCCAAGAATAAAGTGTTGGATATCGTGAAAGGAAAGATTGTAAAGCCAGAGTTTGAAGAAGGAAAAGAGAAGGAACCACAAAACGTTGTAGCTATGGAGAAGTTAAAATATGTTGACATCAATGCCATGAGTATCATAGTGGATTCTATAAAAGACCACTTGATACCCTACATCTCCCATCTTGACTCATCAAAGAAGATGTACGATTCCCTAACAAATCTCTTCTCAGTCAGAAACATCGGACAAGTTATGAGTCTGAAGAATGAGCTCCGTGACATGAAGATGAATGAGGATGACAACATAAAATCATACTTTGTAAGGATCTCCCAGTTAAGATATCAACTACAAGCTATTGAAGAGATCACTTCAGAGAAGGAATTAGTGAACATAGTACTCAATGGTCTTCCCAAGACATGGGATGCATTTTCCGCAAGAATGAACACAAGGAAGGAGTATATGACATTTGATGAAATTTGGACTTGTTGTGCTCAAGAAGAATCAAGGATCAATGCAAAAGACAAACCCCAAAAGAAGTACGATGATCAAGCCTTCACAGAAAGATTCAAGAACTTCAGGAACAAAAGGAAGTTTGGTTCAAGGAGGAAGCCAAATCAAGAGAAAGACATTTCAAAAGTACAATGCTTCAACTATCAAAAGTATGGTCACTACAAAAATCAGTGTCCCGATCTAAAGAAAAGGAAGGAGAAACCCGAAGCATCGATTGCCGAAGAAAAGGAACCTACAAAGAAGACTAAGCAGGATGGAAGAGACTTCTTCTTCTAAAAGGTAACAACACTCTTCTTATTTCCTGTACATATCTTGTTTGCATCACCTCTGTAGATATCTTGTATATCTATCTCTTGAAAGATAATGTGTTCCAAGGAGAACTATACCTATGAAAGAACAAACAAGATGAAAACAGATATCATTAGATAATACACATGAAATAATGAAACACAAACCATGCGGAAGCCATTGCAAGATAAGCCGAATCAATCATGAAGAAACTTAGAAGAAGAAAGAAGTCAGCAATCGAGAGGAAATTGGAAAAAGACTTATGACATTTTTGTAGAAGACAACAAGACGGAAGCATGGACTCTGTTAGACGGAGGGAGCCGATTATATGCACTCTTACATGAAGCAAGGGTTAGGAGGGAGCTAATCATATGATCCATTGAATATGATAAAATATATATATATATCCATGGTAGCAGCCATGAAAGACAATACATGTTCAGTTCAACCACAGAAGAAGACTACTTCAAAGAGAAGCCTTAAAGTATTCCTGGTTGTCCATCCAGATCCGTGATGAAAGGAAGAAGTGAAATCTCTAGGGAATGGAATCTATAAGAAACTCCATGAACCCAAGAACTAAAGAAAAACATGAAGAAGAACATGAAGATTCCAAGAAAGAAAGAGAAATCAGAACAACCAGTCATTGTAGCAAGAATCACAAGATAACCAGCCTGATATCAACTCACCAAAACCAATCAAGCAGAAGAACTAAAAGTCATGATAAAGAACAAGTGTATGAAAGACTTATGAATGAAAGCATTGCGAGACATAGAACTAGAGTTTCTCCTAGATGAAGGGAGAAAACTATGATGATTACTTGTTTCAGTAAACCAGACTTATCTCTACATAAGTCATTATATCATCCGCAACATCCATGAGTCAAAATTCTACATTAGATGAATGCAAAGAATGTTCTCCAGAGAAATTGAATAAAGAGCGTATGAAGAGCAATCTCAAGACCTTGAGGCATACTAGAAAGAGACTCCTGTATGCAAATAGAAGAAGATAACTTGGTGGAGAATCTCCAGTGCACAGCATAAGTGTGGTGAAGATTTCCTATAAACATCAAGATTACTACTCAGTAGATCAGATCTCATGATGACAGAAGCAGTGCCACATAGATGTGTTCCAGTTTTCCAACTATGATATACTCTATTGTTCAGATCTACATGAATCCTTCACAGTGTTCCAGACTAAAGTACAAGCATTACATTATTCATGATGAAGTACCAGAAAGGAGAAAATGATTCTCCAATACATATCTCCATAGATGAGCAGATAAGCAGACATTTTGGTAAAGCTTCTATCCAAGATGAAAGAGTTTGCGTACTCAAGCTAGAGCTTATGGAAACAACTTCCTTCTTATTGGAAAAGGAAGAAATGACTCTTCAATTTAGGAGGGAGCACTGAAAACATTATTGAAGACATTCATCTTTAAATTTGAAAAATAGTCCATCTTGGACAGATGCTTTCCTGTTCGGAAAGTGGATTGAGACTTCTGACGGACAGTCACTTTCCATTGTGGTTAACATGGAAAGTATTCTGATTGTTGATGTATCATAGACAGGGACTTCCCATTGTGGTTAACATGGGGAGTGGTCTAGGGTAGTCTCTCTTCTTGAGAGTTATTTAGGAAGACTGGCCCACCTCGCCGGACAACGATTTCTCATTGTGGTTAACATGAGGAATGGTCTGTTTTGGAGGTTGATGCAGGACAGTCTTTTCCTCTTGTGGTAAACAGAGGAAATGGTTTGGACAGTCATTCCTTAGGGTTTATACATTATCTCTAGGGTACACTTTGATTAATGTAGGAGGAATGGCCCAGGGTGGGGAATGGTCCAGGCTCAACAATCAGGGGCAGACATTTCTTAGGGTTTATACATTCTCTCCAGGGTGCACTTTGATTAGTGTAGGAAGAATGGCCCAGGGTGGGGAATGGTCCAGACTCAACATTCCTTAGGGTTATACATTCTCTTCAGGGTGCACTTTGATTAGTGTAGGAAGAATGACCCAGGGTGGGGAATGGTCCATGATCAGAAGACAGGACAATTATTCTTCCTTGTTTGAGAAGAATAGTCCAGATATCTCATTGTTTTACTCTGAGGGTATATATTCTTTCATATCTCATAGATGTGAGTGAAAGATTGGCCCAGATAATTCAATTTATATCATAACATTGTTTCTATGCAGGTTGCTATCAGATGTTTGTTATGAAGACAGTATATATAGACTACTATGGTGGATATGTTCCACTATTCGTGAGGCAGATATTCTTTCACAGCTCACAGATATGAATGAAATATTGGCCCAAATAATTCAGTATATATCATAACATTGTTTCTATGCAGGTTGCTATCAGAGGTTTGTTATGAAGACTGTACGATAGTAGATGAAGACTACTTTGGTGGATATGTTCCACTGTTCGTGACTATATGTTGCTGATCAAGTACTTGTGTGTTACTTGGTGTGGTAGTGAACCACTGAATTGTAGTTATGTACTACTATGGATAGACACAGTTGTGTTCTATTTTGTTCTAACTGCCTTGAAGACTATCAAGAGTTTATTGGAAATAATCACCATCCAGACAAATGATGAACAGAGATTTTCCAGACGGAAATTGGTTCAAAGCATTTACTCCTCTAGATTATAAGAGTGGCTCTTATATCACTCTATGGTGTGAGTGACTTATCCAACATCATGTCTAATTACTCATATGAAGTATGGTTTCGAGAGATGATGCAGCCGATGGTGATGGTGATGCTCATGATCTAGTCATGAGATAGTCTAAACAACTATGTTGATGCTACCGAGTAAATGGTATGTTTTTGTGCTCAAGACCATTACCTGTAATACATCCCTAGCTAGGAGGGAGTGTTAATATTATGGTAGCTACAGGAGGTATTTACCTCCATGTGTGAACCTGACAAGAATAAAAGACTCTAGAAAGCAAGAGAAAACCCTAATGAGTTGGCTAATAACCCTAGAAGTCTTGTCGGCTCAAGAAGATAATTAATATTAGGTTATTATCCTCCAAGAGAAGAAGTCAGCCAATAATAATAATAATATACTGATCAAACACATATCCAGAAGGAGAAGTCGGCCCCAACAAATCTAGCAGAACCAGTATAAATACAGGGTGCCAGTTCTCATTTGACACATCTCAGAATTGCAGACAACAACTGGTGCGCACTGCAGTTCCCACTTTGGTGCACACGTGTGGAGGAGAGCTGCAGGTGCAGTTGCTGCAGCTAGCAGTTTCTGTGTTGGCTTGGACTATCTCTTGGCTAGGGTTTGGACTATCTGATCAGCTATTGTTGGTGCGCTATCCTTGGAGGAAGATGCACTACACCTTGTTTTTCTATCTAGCCTAGGGTTTGCTTCCAGAGTAATTCTCATTCAAGGTTAAGGTGCTTGGAGGGTGGCTTAGGCCTATGGTTGGGTGACAAGGGTATTGTCAATGGTAAAACGAGTACACAATCTTCTATATTCCAACAACAGTATGATTTTTGTGACACTTGAAACACTTGTGGTCAATATGCAACACTTGCAGACAAGATGCGACACTTACAACACTTGTAATGACGACATTGCGACACTATCGAAGTGAGTAATTTTGATGTGTAACAGAGATGCAAAGCAACTTGGTCCCTACCTTTTGAGAATTCTAATAATGTTAACTACTAGATTTTCAAACTGCTAATAATGTTAACTCGTATTAATTGCAATGTATCTTCAAATAAGAAATTTTCACTCACTACACTTGCAAACAAAACATTTATTTTACTTCATTAAAATAAGGTTATCAATAAAATGGTGGTTTACATAAAATTATTTTCCAAAATTAACTCTTAATCATAGAGAGACATCTATCACCGTGGAATATAAAATCTTGAATTAAATTAGTTTGGTGGTTTCATTACTCTTTCTTCATAATTGTTTGTTGATTTCTTAAATCATAGCTAACTTTTATCTTTATTGACACTAGTATTTCTATTAAAAATGCTTCCACAATTTGTAACTAGGAGGTTGTTTGTTGATTGCTTAAACCATAGAAAACTTTTATCTTTATTGTTGTTTGCTTAAACCATAGCTAACTTTTATCTTTATTTACACTAATATTTCTATTGAAAATGCTTCCACAATTTGTAACTAGGAGGTTGTTTGTTGATTGATTAAACCATAGCTAACTTTTATCTTTATTGAATCTAGCATTTCTATTGAAAATACTTCCACAAGAGAAAATATAGAGTCTACTATAAGGCACTCTTAGGGACACTAAGTGCTTGGTGTCTCTCTTAGAGACACTAAGTGCTTGATGTCTCTTAGGGAGAGAAGGTGTATATGCATTGAAGAGTGAACTGTAAAATGTGATAGTAAAAATGCCACAAATACAATATAGTGATTTATAGGTTTGAATGGTGTTATCACATATAGTTGTCAAGGGAAGTAGTTCATCCAAGTTCATGGTCTTCACAGTAAGCGTCCGAGCGCAGCATGAAGAGCAGATCATTTCGGGCTTAAAATACAAACAGGCGGGCTCAGTTTTGTCACGGTGGATATCGCTTGTGAGGATCAGATTAGCGGCCCCCGGGTATTCAGAGCTTCAGAATTTCACAAAGTATAGCGCCATGAAAAGCACTGAAGTCTCGAAGTAGATCTCGACCATCCAAATCTAGACTGCCAGGCATCATTATATCTGTCACTCTGGGAGTTTTACTTCGGGAGTTTTGAAACGAGAAACACGCCAAGTTATCGAAGCATCAAAGTCCCAAAGAACCGAAACGTGAAGTCGTGAATCGCCCATGAATTGGGCCCATGGTCACAACCTGAGGTCACATATGAGGTTGGCACAAGAAGAAAGGTAAGCACCCAGCGCATGATTGGTGACTCGGGTTTTCAAGGAAGAAATCACGACCGTTGGATGCATAGCAGATCCAACCATCAATCTGAGAGGAGCGATTTTTTCATTCGGGCATCGAGGAATCTGTAGTCGAGTAATGTGAAATCTCCCGAAGCGTGAAATCCTAAAGTGTCATAGGGGATAAGCGCCAGGTCATGGCCTCGAGGCACCATCATTGACTCGAAGAAGTCGTGGGCACCGCTTGGAACATTCATGGGTGCCAATTCGACTCGACCTCGTTCTGATCTCAATGAAGCAGTTAATGAAAGTGGGGGGGACTGGTTGAAACATTGTCTTTCCCTCATGAATGAAAAGTTATAAAATTCTGACCGTGAGGCAGTTTTTCAGCCCAGACAGTCTGAGCTTGCGTGCGCAGAGAAGACTGCATGCACGGTCTGACCGAGAAGACACAACATATGGACGAGAAGCTCGAGCACGCCTCTGTTGTAGTGGATAAATATATTGAGTGTATATATGTAGTTTTGAGTCATTTTAAAAGGTCGAATGGTTGAGCTAGGCTCCCTGCTATTGTAATATTTTTATGAAGAACACTGGTTCTCTGGTTATGTATTTGTTTTTGAGACATCTTGGTTAATCTAAGTCAACTTTATTACTCCATCTTATTTTCCTCTGATACTGATAGATTTCATGCATGACTGATTCATATGGATTGTTGTAACTGTATTATGATGAATGTTTGATTATAGTGTTGTTATAATTTCTTTCAGTTTCTTTGAGATTTGAATTCAAGAGGATCTTGTGTTTAAGTTTTTCCTCCTTAGGCTATTGGAAGACCTGATGTCCACAACAGACCTCTACACTCTCCTTGCCAAAGTCTTCTCTCTATCATCCTTACTCCAACTTACTGACTAAAGTTGATTCCAGACCTCACCTGTAGGTGCATACCAGTCCAGTTTTCTGAGTTAAAACAATATCATCTTGAGTATGCGCCCATTTGACCTCTTTAAAACCAACCTGTGACATATAAAACTCTGATGGGTATTGGGCTTACCTTCTCTACAATCGGAAGGTAACTTCTAATACTAACAAATGATATTTTAATATGCTTTGATATTAATGTAACATGCTAGTTTTTTTAAAGTGCTCCTAAAAACATAGGTGGGTGGGTTGGTAAAGCAAGAGTGGGTTGGTAGAGTAGGTAACCCAAAATTTCAGTCAAGTAAGCAGCATGGATGGTTCTTACTATCCTAGAATGTTGTATGAAGGCCCTTCCTGACTAAAGAAAGAGTGGTTAGTAAGGGAAAGCAATCAACTAAGTAGGGTGAGGCAATAGTGGAAAAAGAATGTTTAAAATACGAAGAAAAAAAATGAAAGATTAAAATCCAAAAAACTAAAATTCTTATGATAAATGTGAACACATTTGTCACCAATTCTTATATTTATAATTAAGGCTAATTGATTTTCTCTCCATTCTACTTTCTACGTTTACCAATGAAATGTTGTATTACATATGACACATGCTCATATGTCTCTTCATAAAGCATTATATTTCACACAAATGTCATAAACGTCACAACGTGTCATAATAAAGCTTGATAGGTATACTTAATAATGCTTCGTAGTGATAGTCATTGATATATACATCTTTATATATCAAATGTTGACATTTTCCTACCTTAATACAAGCTACAATATCTCTTTGTAACTTTGATAGTTGGAGTGTAGCATTACACTTAATGAAGATATAATAATGAATACTGATGGGCATCCTACCTAGCATTATGAATTGCTATTAGCAATAACTTGCCAAAATAATCTATCTAGGCCCAATCTGGTAGTGGTGTACCAGAATGTTTTGAGTGTGGGAAAATCTAGGAATCATCAAATGTACGTGTTTACAATTTTTAGAGGATGTTGTAATTATTAATGAAATAATAATAAATTGAATGTTTAAATTTATTCTAAAATTTAAGGAATGTAAGTTTGAAAATATAATAATGTAAGTAAGTAAGAATAATAGTGACTCATCTAAAGTCTTTGAGGTGTAGGATAGTCGGTGATAGAGTGTGATGTTAAGGCACTCTATGATATTAAAGTCATCGGTTTGAAATCTGCGAGATCAAAAAATCTAGCCATGTTAAGGGTTGGTGTGGCTCAAGCTGGGGGCGATCCCTGGGTGATTTTGACGGCTTAGATGTCCCTGAGTCGCGGTTTCTTAGCCACAGGCTAGTCCCCCAGGTCATGAACAAACTAACAAAAAAGAAATGGTGACTCATCTAAAGAGAGAAGAATGAGAAAATGATCGTATGAAATTTATCCAAGCTCTATTAAAATAAGATTTACATCAACTACAACATTCTCGCAAATATTCATGCTATGTTAGTTTATTATTTCTAATTCAAGTTGCTTTTAAAAAATATTTCCATTATGGTTTTTAATAATTCTAATTCATGTTGCTTCTTAAAAACAAAAGAATTAAGAAGGTTATTTTTGAAATACAAAATTTTAAAATTAATCATGCATCACAATTCATTCATCAATTCACTAAAAAAAAATCCAAATTATGTTAAAGAAATTGAAGAACGTCATTGATGAACACAAACTATTTTTAAAGGATTACAATAACTCCTTACCTCATTAGATATTTGGCATTGATCTTATTGAGGAAGTTAAAGTTGGTGATAATATATGATTATGAAGGTATCACCTCCTACACATAACCTCCCTAGCTACTTCCACTTTTCTCGTGATATTAGTAGTGTTATTCCTCATGCCTTCAATTTTATTAGTATCATCATGGGAGGTTTTGCATCTACACTTAATAGCTTCTAGATTCGCTACACTCGCAGAGGCCACCATTCTAAGTACAAATATTGTAGATACCGGTATAAGTGTGGCTACGATTATAATAGATAGAATTATATGAATTGGAACAAACATTAATTGAATTGAAAACATAATAGAGAATGGGATCACGAAAAGACTCTATTCTAAGGTTGTTAAATGAATGTGAGTTATAATTTTTGGCTCAAAAAATGTGGTTTATCAACATTCATAAATAAAACTCGTGATACAAGACACATTTTTAGGTTGACCATATGTTGAAATAAATTTGATAACTGAGCTAGTTGGTAGGATAAGCAAGTGAAAGGGAAGATCCAAAAAATCTTTTCTTGCATCTGCATATAATATTTTCCCAATTTTCTAGTTGATTTGAAGCTTTGAATCCATTCAACTAGTAATATTACTTTCCATCTTTATCACCTCACAAGTCCAATGAAAATGAGATCTTTGAGTGGAGAAAATGTTAAAGTTGAAGAAATTGTCATCAATTTAAAGGGTGATCTACTATCACATAATGAATTCCATAGTGTAGCAAACACAGTCATTTAAAATATCACATGTTACAACTATCCTCAACTTGTAATTGCACAAAACCATGGATGGATTGGATCTATTAAAGAATTTGATTAGAAACTTGATCTGTAAACTATCATGGATATTCCATTAGACCGTTCATCACAACATATCTAATAAAACACTGAAATATTTACTGTAAAGGTAATTTCCTTTAGATACTAGATTCCTTAATTACTAGTTTTCTGCTTAAAATTTATGAAATAGCTTAAATGTGAAAAATAGAGAATAAAAATAAATACTCACACACCATCCATGAATAAACACAAGATATGACCTAGGAAACCCAATTCGGGAGAAAACCCGGGTAGAAGGTGAGGTTGCTTTGCTCTATTTTCTTCAATTGCAAGTACAAAGAAAGAGGCACTCTTTATGGAGTTGTCTTTGACACCGTGACCTTCATGGCTACTACATAATCTCTCCTCCTATGTTTTTCTCTCACAATACCACTCCTAGGTGTTCTAATCAAATATGGAACAAAATACAATGCTAAATAATGGAACACCTTCTCCTCTTAGAAGCTTAGTATTTAACATAGCCTGATAGTCATCTAGGGTTAGGGTATTGAATTTTTCAACCCTTAATTAGTGATCATGTTTGGACCTTCTAGAATGTTCTAGAAAATACACTATGTGGTTATCCCCAGATATTTAAGTAATGGGGGATGACGTGGCATCGACCTGCACCATTGTGATCAATACGATAGGTCAACTTGTGAGAGGCATACATTTTTCATACAAACTCAGATTGAGGTGATCCTTGTACCGATGGAAAGGTATCAATGTGTAGAATATATTTGCTTGCTCTATAGTAAGGTTTGAACCATCAAAAAGTGTCGTTTCATTCTTTTAAATGGCTACATAATATTTTAGACCTTTTTTTGGACCCAAATTTCCAAATTGGAACTGGTCGCTAAAATGGCTCTGCAAGTTGATTCCTGTGTTCTTTGGGTTCAACTTTGGATGTAGTTTCTATCATTTTTCCTTGATGTGACCATAAATATTGCAATGGTTATAATGGTTGTTGGGATCCTTGCACTAATTTGCAATGGTTTTCATCTTCTTATCCTTTTCCCCTTTCCACTTCATCTACCCCTAAATGGAAGCTTCCTGACACTCTTTCTGATTGGATCTTCTTGGTTGCTCGTTCTTGTGGCCTATGATTTCTAGATTCTATGCATGTACACATGCCTCGTCCATTATTCTTGTCTTGAAAACCATCACTTGCTTTCATATATGGATATGTAGACCCCCCAAATACTTGAGAAGTACATATGGTCTCCTGAAAGAGATACCCAGTGATGCAGTAGGCTCTTTATGCTACCTGCTACTCTCCTTAATCCAAAAACCTCACTCTCCACAACCTGGTTGCGGGAAGTTCCTGTTCTATTTGATTTTCATAATCAACTACTACAAGATTGTTTAAAATTCATTTTTATTTCTAATCCATGCAAAAATTGTGTTAATAGGCTCATTTCTAAATACTCATACAATTTCCACACTCAGGATTTCCTCAAATGAATAAGCTTATATAGGATGTACCAAATGGTTACTGGAATTTCAAGGCTATTGGATCTTCTCGTAGTAGTATTGAATCTCTGTTAACAATCTAGTTTTTTCTCAAACAATTCTTCAGGAGTTTGTTTGACATGCACAAAACAATATTTTTCCAAATATGCAGGTTGGATCTGCATCTTGACTTCTCATTCACTAATGCTTTGTTTTGAAAATACAAAAAAATTTACTTTTCTCATTCAAGACTAAATGAATCTCCACCATTTCGAACACATTTCTCTTATTCCAACTAATTCCACGATATCATCAAAGTATCACAATGCTCTAAGAGGAAATCACGATTCAATTGACCTTGCTAAGATAACATTTTATTACAAAACAATTTTCCTTCACAAATTCAGACAATGTCTCATCGTTTCCATGGCTGCAGGGTCTTTAACTTAAGCAAACAATCACTCATCCTCCTCTCCGTAAATCAATTGATAGTCAACTATGTTCTAGTTCACCCGATAATGGTACATAACCAAACCAATCACTCCGCAAATATTCCACTTGGACACATCAAAACACTCATCCACAAGCTTAATACTCTACGCTTAATATTAACAAAAATTGATCACAGATAGAGTGTTCTTACCATTACTCTAGTGGTACCGATCCAAGGATTCCTCCTGAAGCACCTCATCCTTTTAGTGATCTATGTCACAACTGGAGCCAACATTTCGATCTATGAATTCACCAATGCTTGACTAGAAACACACTAATAATTCATCCAAATCGCATTCCTTCTCCAATGATTCCACCTCAAGAACATACAAAAATAAAATGTCGTTAATCCAAGCACCAATGTAAATTATTTATCAATGTTCATCTCTACACAAGAATGAATCATCATAATGGCCTCTTGTTGGAATATGTTTTCCTTTCTTAATGACAGTCGACTCATAACTTTGCAGTTGCATCAATGTTTATTCTCGATCTGAATTGATTGAGAATGCAACATTTCTCTTTCACCAGGATCAATTAAACAATGTGTGCCCCTCCTCTCATATAGGATGTACACCTGCATCCTTTTCCAGATTTAAAGCACACAAAACTTTCATTCATTAAAAAATGATTACATAAAATTGAAGGCCTAGTCAACCCAATATGGGTGCGCTTTCCTCTTGGCCTTCCTATATCACACACTAATCTAATTTAACTATGCCTCGCAAGCTTACATATATACTTGGCATGTTACCTTGCCTTGCCCCACATTAACCGTTTCCTAAAATCCTTGTAATTGTTTCTAAATATAGAATTTAATCCTAACCTATTAATGACTCACTAATGAGATCTGCTAGAATCTTTTGAACTCTGTCAGCACATGTAGATTCATTACATGACTCATCACCGACCTAAATTCTTCTGTAATTTTCGTGAAACTAAGAAAATTTCACAATAATTTTTACAAAGAACCCACTCTTTGGCAAGTATCAATCCCCTAGGCTTGATCATTACTACAAAATATCTTAGGAGGGAATATGCCCCTACATCCTCGTCATGTGCTTCCAATGAACAAATCCTCTATGATCCCATAATCGATGTTGTTGTTGCACATTTTCTTTGTTGTCATGTTGCCTCATCACTCTCTATAGATTTCCAAGATCCCATACTATGTTTTGTTGCCTTATTAACTCATCTGCAAAGTCATTTCCAATCAGTTGCACTTTATTGCCACTTCCTTGCTTCATTCCACTGTCAACTTCAATGTATAAATGTGTCCTTTGTTGGTACACACTTCTCTTTATTCTTGCATACAAAGTTTGTATAGTTTTTTCCATTTCTTTACCATATTCATGGTTCATATTTTCTTATTCATCATAACCTTCATTGTCCTCATATCCTTGAGGATACTCCTTGCTCATCAAAACATATATATGTCCCTGCATAGTTGGCATTACACCAGCTAAGTCTTGATGTGAGAAAATCATAAAAACTCTTCTTCGATACCATCCATCACCAATTTTCAAAGCACATAATGGCCCTTTCCAATTTGCTAACTTTCCAAGACTTTGTTTCAAAATTTCATCAGATGCATATATTACTTCCATGTATAACAAATCCTACATGTTTCCTTGTTGTTTGTCAATTCCTTAAATCTATAATTCATGTGCCAAATTAGTGACTTGTTCCTTAGTTATCGTAAATTCACTATGATAATCATTTAATCGAATTTTATGATAGCTTCCTTCATACTTCACCATCATCCTTTCTTTTACAAGTTCCATACTTGCATCACCATAGTTATCGTAAATTCACTATGATAATCATTTAATCGAATTTTATGATAGCTTCCTTCATACTTCACCATCATGCTTTCTTTTACAAGTTCCATACTTGCATCACCATAGTCTTGTAATACTTTGTGTTCTCTATCTCTATGCCAATTTAATGCTTTCTTCACATCTTCATGATCCCTAGAACATTGTTTCAATTATGAAGTCTCCTCGTATCCTTTCTCTTTAACTTTCCTCCCTTGCATTTCATCTGCATTCATTTTGCTTCTATATCTTCTACTCCAAATTTCTAGTTTCATAGCAATGTTTTGTGTTAGAGTTATAATAAATCCCCCACTTCCTTCTTTATAAATTTCTAAGGCATTTAGTTGTCTTCTACCTTGTTCCTATTGCTTTGGAAAAGAATGTCCACTTCTAACTTCAAAAAGTTGTTTGCTTACATCTTTTTGTTTACTTTGATTTTGTTGATCTAACTCCTTTCCTGTGGAAACTTCTTTGTCAACTCCCCCATATTCAAAACCTATAAAGACATTCTAGAATGCATCATTAGTTTGCAAAACAAGGAACCTCTATGTTTCCTTTGATAATTCACACATCTTTTCCATGTGCTTCTTTGAATATTCCACCTGATATTCATCATCTTTCTTTATGATAGTTCTTAATGACTTCTCATCTTCATATCCTATATAACCTGCATGCATACACAAATTATCATCTTTAAAAAAATAAGGCTCTGTATCCTTCCTTATTGTTTATGTTATCAGATCCTCATGATGATCTAAACTTTCCAAGCAATTCATGAGACTCTCAAGAAGTTTCTCATCAACATCATCATCCTCTCTTAAGATTGACCCTTGTTTAGGATAAAACATGCAAGTTTCTTCTTCATTATCCAAAGACTCATGTTCACACTCAATTACCTTGAGTTTCTCTACTTTCTTTAAACAAAATTTCAGCATGTGCCTATGTCTTCCTGCAATCAACTACTTAATATGCCATCTAGCCATCTTCTTGATTACCCATCCACATTTCTGATCTTCTTCATTCTTTTATAACAACTCCATCAATAGGCTAACATGTAACCTTATCTTAGTCATCTCCCTGTCATATTCTTTATCACTCATCTTCCCCTTTATGTCCTCTATATTGACAACTTCTTCCCCTCTGATGTGGGTTTCAACTGAACCTTCATAATGACCATTAGTAGTCATATTCTCTTCTCCTTTGTGAACTCTACCTTGTTCATTGTAAGTTGCATTCAAGCCAATATTTCACCAAACCTCTCCTTAGCTTGTCCCTCAATGGTTCACTCTTAAACCTCCTTGAGCACTCCTTGCTCTCTGGCTACTGCATTTACTTGTCACCTATCGAGAACTTTCACTTGTTCTCTTCATTCCAACCTCAAATAGACTTATCAAGGTTCTTTTCCATAATCAAGAACATCAGTTGTTATTTTCTACAACTCCCCTAGTTGTAGCAACTTATTCCACTGCTACTAATTTCAAATCACAAATCTATGTTAGTAATTGACTAAAATATGAAGACAAGATTTTTTTTTACTCACCACCAGTCATTCATATTGGCTGATATAGGTGGATATTGGTGGCCACCCACCTTTTCCAACTGGCTCAAAATAGCGTTCTGGCAATTTTGGCAATTTACTATTTTTAGCAGGTTTTAACTTTCGGGGCCATTTTGAGGGCCTAAATGAAGTTTTTTCGAGATTGAGGTTCTCAACGATAGTATAAGGAATAATTTATCCCCCAAAATGAATCTCCTCAATGATACCTTTCCAACGAGCTATCATACGCCTAAAACAAAGATTGTATGCAAACGTTCCGACCCCGGGAAGTTGATGTACTAACTTACCCAAACGGGGCCCACATGACTTTTGGCACTGTTGGAGCTGCACTTGTTCTTTCACCCCACACGAATTTTGAAAGTTCGATACTTGAAATCTAAAGTTGTTTTTCTTCTCTTTCCGAACGTCATAAAACTTTCAAACCTTGTCGCATGAATAGCAATGCGTTTTTTCTTTCAATAAAGGTTCGTTTTTTCAAGAATGTTGCTCTCTTGTTTCATTTCGGGATGTCGCCAGTCGGGTGCTTCAAATATTTGAATTCACAAGTCCCGAGTCGTGAAACTGCGAACTCGCTCTTTCAAATTTTTCACCCAAGGCATTAACTATGGTAAACCATTTAAACCTCGACTAGGCATCGTCGGTATTTCCCGCCTCGGCATTCGTCGAGGGAAAGTGTTTGTTCTTACACTCCCGATGGCCGAGAACGCGATAACTTTTGGGATGACCTTGGGTGATCACTAAAAGTTAAAAGACTAACCACAGTTAATCTTTGTTCTCGTTATATCGCCGGTCGGCATTTTCTCTCATAAAGTTGAGATATCCAAAACTCTGATTCACGAAGTTGCGACATAATTATAGCAAGATTAGTTAGCTTCTTAAATTAAGATTACCTTCTCTTAATTTGAGCCTAATTATCGCCGCATCGTGATATCGCGACCCGACATATCATTCTCCTGAAAAACTTGTCTTCGATTTCCCGAGTCACGATCTGGTGATTTAGTTAATTATATCATTAAGGATCCACTACATCACGACTATTGTTAATTAATGCTAAGATCGAAACTCGCAGTCTCACGAATTGTGAAGTCAAAACGTTAAAGAGAAATTCACGAGATGACGAAAAGCGAGGAAATCTCTACGTCATTAAGATTTGAAATTTTAGAAAAATAATTTTAAAATGAGGTACGTCCCGCGCATCAAAGTTGGCACACTTTACAAGGGATTTACTTACTCTCCATGATCCGATGGCCTGTCAAAGCCGCCAAACATTGATGACATTAATGAGGATTTAGGGTAAATCCACGAACA
>SNQJ01S0008342.1:127300-145118 GCA_010110895.2 Picea sitchensis | reverse complement strand
ATTTGAGAGTATTCAGAGCTGTTGTTCCTCCTCTGGCGCTCCCACAATTTATCCCCGACAAACTGGCATGTCGCGAGGTCGCTCGCCAAACAGTGATCGGCGGCATGAGCAAAGAATTAAAAGCATCAGCAAAGAAGGTATGGCTGTCTTTTCCTATCCGGCTTAATTCTTATTCCTTGTTAGATTTTCGACATGCTAAGGCTGAGGCTGCAGCATTAGAGGGCTTAAATTTGGCCTATATCGATTATAAAAGGCATGATCCACAAAGGGTCGTAAGTACTCATTTAGGAAATTGTGGTTTAAAGAGGTTCGAGCACGAAGACTCACCCTCGGATGATGTTTTCCGAGGGGCCAGATCCTATCCAGAAATACAATTCCGAATCAAATCCCTATTGGCCGAAGACAGGGATTCTGTCTTAAAATTTCAGGCGAACAGGAAATGATGTCTCCCCATGGTGCTGGGAGGCCTGGGACTCTCTAAAGTTAAAGAAAAGGAGGCCGAAAGTTCTACGGGGCAGTCTTCTAATCCCGAAAGACATCAGGAACAGAATCCCGAACAGGGAAAAAGTCCCAAGCAAGAGGAGAGTCCTGAGCAGGAAAAGAATCCAGAAAAGAAGAAGAGTCCTGTGAGGGAGGATAATCCCGAAACAGAAAAAGAGGTTACAGATCCTCCCAAGGAGCATGGTCCTGAGGTAGAAATAAAAGACACCGGCCCACCAAAAACTCAGAATCCGGAGGCAGGGACTAAGACCTATGATCCCCCGAAAAAGCAAGATCCACTCAGCACACCAGCGAAAGTGACAAAACAGATCGGACAACCCATCACTTATGTTACACCCTTGCAGTCAGCACAGGGAGGCATTAATGAGGTATGGATTTTCGGGGAGGAACTAAAACCTATAAGGGCAAAGGAAATCCCCCCTAATGATTTCTTCTTTGACAAAAAGAGGAAAGCTGTGGTGAAGCGAGAAATTTATCAGGAGGGAGAGTCCACAAATAAAAGATTCAAAGTGATGACTGATGGGGTGAACAAGAAGAAAGATGAATTTTCCACTGAGATTGCAGGAACACTGGGAGCGTATGAAACAACAAATCAATTCTCGGTCGAAATGTTAAAGAGGCAGCTCAAAGCAAAAAACCGCCTAATCAAGACCCTTGAGGCCAGGGTAACTTCAGCAGCAGAAAGCGCTAGAAGTCAAGTGAGCGGAGAAATCGAGTTGGCCCAATTGGCCGACAAGAAAGAGATTGGAGTCCTCAGGACTAAGCTCGAACAAGCAAATTCTACAATTCGGGATGGTCGGTTGCAATCGGGCCAGCTGAGAGATACGATTACGCAACTGCAAGCTCAACTGGAGGTCGCAGAAAGCAGAGCAATTGACATTGATATCGTCAAAATCCGAGCAACTGATATTTGGAGCAGGGTTTCCTCTGCTCAACAGAGCCTGCTTAATAAGGTAGGGGAGATTCGAGAAAACTACTCGTTAATACATCGAATCTCCGAGAATCTGATTAACAAAGAAAGAAATGCAGAAGCTGCACGGATTGCTTTTCAAGAGGTAGTTATAGCGACTAACAATAGGTTTTTAGGGCCACCTGGGCTCACCATTGTCGAACAGACTAGGGGCAATATCTTGTTAAAGAATTGGGAACAGATTATTGCTTCTAGCAAAGAGCAGGTTCAAAAAGTGACAGATTCGTTAGCAGAAGTCTGCAATGTCATGAATGGTGAGAAATTAGGAATGGAGATTGGAAGTGATGCAGAGGTGTTGAGACAGATAAATACAGATTGGATTTCTCTCGACATAAAGGAGAAAAATGAGAGGAATTCAGCAGAAATTTTCAGGATGAATAGGGTAGACTCGGCTCAAATCGACAAGCATTTGATTCAGCCTAGTGCACAACTCGGCGCTCTTAAATTTTTCAATGAACAAATAGATGATAAACTTCCACAGCTGGCCCGAGAGTGCTATTTTGCCGAAGCCAGTTGTCAAGCCGAGCCTTCGCAGCTTGTGACCCAGTTTGTAGACAAGTGTATCATGTACACCGCATCCCTGCGAGGACAAGCGTCTAGCTCTTCTTGAAAATAGAATAAGTGAAATGGATTTATTTCATTCCTCTAGTTGTCAATGTAAAGACTTCACAGATTGTGTTTCAATTTTTAGACAGATGTATCATATGTATTTAATTTAAGAAAAAACAAGCACCTGGCACCTTTATGAGAACAGGTTCGGACAAATGGAGTAAGGTGACTCCTCTGAGCCGAGGGGCAAATTTTGTATAAATACATCACCAAAAGAAGAAATAAGGGCTGGACTTTTTGGGTATCAATTGTAATAGAGTTTTTTCATGAAGGAAGTTAATACAAGCAAAACTTGGAGATTCCTAATTCTGTCACGACTGTGTTGCAAGTTTGTTCGTTGTGTTTTATTGTTTCTTTTCATTTTGCTCTACATAATTGATGTATGTCACTATAATTTAGTACCACCACTACTATAGTGAAAGGGATTTTTGTCTTTCTGTAATTGTCTCTTGTCTTTCCTCTGCACCAGCTTTAGCCGGTGTAAGACCAATTTACATTTACAGAATTGTATATTTGTTTACATCATATCAATTATGTCCATGTTGGTTTCTTCTTTTATGTATATGCGAGTTTTCTATTCACTAGAATCTTGCGTTATTCACTGTTAAACGTTTTTTCTCTCATCTCGTATCCTTTTATAAAAATAACACAGTTACGGGAAAAGGCCTTCTGTTGTGTTTTTATTTCATTCTTCCTGCAAAAAGATTCTCCTCACTTTAACCAAATTGAACAGCGTTGAAACCACTCGTTAAATCCTTCTTTACTGGTGATGTTTTCTCAATGACTGTCCCTGTAGCTATTCAACCGAATATTCAACCTGGATTCTCTAATCAAAATCATATCGCTTTAAGTCTTTTCGATACGATACTCATAACTGCTAATACTCGGGAAGAACTTGAATGTTCATGGGCAACCATTGAACGAGACATAACTGCTCAAGAGCAGTTGGAAGTTAGACGTCGGGAACGTAGAAACCTTCATTAGTTTCCTATACAGAAGGTAATTTATCCTTGTATACACCTTCACTTACCTTCGGATGCCTTGACACTGTACTCTAAGCCTTAGTACAAACTCAGGAACAACATCTTTCTGGCGCCGTTGCCGGGGAACGAAGTACGAAATCTTTTCCCTGGGAGAACGACAAATTATTTCGTTGATGGTGTCACTCTTTTATGGTGAACAAAGAATGCACACCCTTTTTAAAGGCTTGTTCTAAATCTTTCACCTGGCGACTCCACTGAAATGCAAACTGGTGTCTGGTAGAAGACATACCAGACAGAACCTGGATGGCAAGCCAATTACCCGTGTTAATAATCCTGAAATTTTTTTAAAAGCGAGAGGCTCGCTTGAGATAACCGCTTCAGTTAATAAGCCCAAAAATCCACTTCTAAAGATTAAATCGGCTTCAGAACCTCCTCCTTATGGTAGCCCTCTGTCTGATACCAAAGATCCAGAAGCAAACTACTCTGAAATTAGGAGTGAGCAGCATCAAACTTTCCAATCTATAAACAAGGGTAAAAGCCCTTTGAATAGATCATCGTCACTTAACACACCAACCTTTTCTCGACAGAACTTCCCAATTCCACCTGATTCCAAAGTGTGTGTTACACCCTCTTTTTCTACTCCAAAGTCGATGGCAGGCGTCGGGGCAGGAGGTGGAGGACCGAATGTCCCCCCTCCTGGAGTATTTGCAAAAGTAGCAGCGAGGTACACCCCCCTGATTTTACCCGCTCCCTTCCATGACTTACCTGAAAATTACATCAAAAATCTTCCTAAGTTCACTGGAGAGGGAGATTTAACTGCTGCCGAGCACATAAACTTCTTTGACCAGTTCGCAGACATATGCGGTATTGTGCACGAAGATGTCTATTCAAGATTACTTGTCCAGACTTTTGAAGGACAGGTCCGAACTTGGTTTCGGAGAATTCTTGCGGCTTCTATTCGAACGTATAATGAATTGGAAGATGCTTTCCTCAGGCAATGGGGAGAGCGAAAAGATCACTTGTATTACCTTACCAAATTTGGGTCCTTGAAGAAAAAGAACTCGGAAGCCGTTATGGAATTCATTTTGAGATTTAACAAACTTTATAATAAAATTCCAGCGACTGTTAAACCTTCTGAACCCTCAGCCAAAGTAACTTTTGCAGGAGCTTTTGAACCCGAGTTTGCGTTACTTTTGCGAGAAAGAAGAGGAGCCACATTGAATAGAATGCAAGATGATGCAGTCGAGATAGAATCCAATATGATGGCTTCAGGCAAGATGAAGGCAAAAATAGAAACAATCAACCGTGATAATAGATGCTATAGGGAACCAGCTGGTCCTTCCGGGTCGAATAGATACACTGACGACAGAGTAGATGATATGGCCCGAATAATTAAAGATCTGTCTAACAAAATCTCTAGGATGGAGTAAGATCAGGCTAAAGCTGATTCTTCTAACAAAAAGGACTTCAGGAGAAACCCAAATATCCAAAATCAACAGAGGCAAATAAAGAATGAAGATCAAAAAATACAAGCTCCACTAGAAAACAAAAATTTTATAGGAGCGAATGACCTCCAAGATCTCGGAGATTCGGGAGATGAAGTTGCATATTTCGGTGATGAGTGTTCACAACCATTTCTGACTAGAGAAGACTATGACAAATCCTTAAATACTCCTCAACCGTCTAATGAAGAAGAACAAGAAGGTGATCATACTGACCTCTGCATATCTCAACCAGAAACAGAAATGATAGCGACTGATTTTCAACCCAGATACAATCTGAGATCAAAAAATAAGCCTACCTCAACTGACCAACCTAAGAAAATCCTACCAAGAGGTCAGTCTCATGAAACCCCTTTAGAAGAGACATTGTTACCATTACCCAACGATAAAGACAAGGTAACAAAAACTCAACAGTCTCAGATGAAAAAGGCTGAAACACAAACAGAAGGAACAGGACCAACAGACAAAGTTACGTCTGCAATTGAGGCCACGAAAGATAAAGCGGTCCAGACAAACAAGTCGGAAGAAAAATACCCGGAAGTCTTAGTCAAAGAAGCGGACAAGACCAACACATCTTACAATTTTGAGAATGAGTTAAATAAAATTAAGATACCAATTCCTTTGGTAGAATTAGCGAAAAATCCAACTTATCGTAAGCAAATTGCCAAAGTAATGGGTGTCTATGAGCCAGAAAGTCACTCTGATGTTATCAACCTAGAAGATGATAGACCCAACATCACCTTTGGTCCCCATTTTGAGGGATCCAAAGACAATGTCGCTCCTTTTTATATCACCCTGAACATACATGACCAACTGCTACATAATTGCATGTTAGACTCCGGAGCTTAACAGAATGTTATGCCCAAAATAATAATGGAGAGGCTGGGCCTCTAGATCACTAGACCCTATGGAGATCTATACTCGTTCGATTCAAGAAAGGTTAAATGTATGGGAATGATAAAAGATATGGTCGTTACTTTAGCTCAGGTCCCAGTCAAGAGTGTCTTGATGGATGTGGTTATTGCAGATATTCCTCCCAAATATGGTATGTTGTTATCCAGATCATGGGGAGCCAAGTTGGGAGGTTCTCTACAATTGGACATGTCATATGCCACAATTCCTGTATTCGGTGGCCAGTTTACCTAATTGTACAGAGAAACAAGATTGGCATATACTGTCAGTGATCCCCAGAATCCAAATAATTTTCCCATTTACGTCGCAGACCAAGATCTGGGAAATTGCATATTATCTCTCGATGATGGTTTAAATGGATATCCAGAAGAACTTGTCCCAAAATAAGAAGAGCTTAGCCCCTTGACTGAAGAACTATGCAAAAGTGGTCTCTGGAAGATGTACTTCGATGGCGCTTCATCTTCTGAAGGAGCTGGTGCTGGTATACTTTTGATAGCACCTGAGGGTAAGTTTATCGTTCCTTTCTCATATCGCTTACAGTGGGACATAGATTACACCAACAACGTATGCGAGTATGAAGCATTGATCTTAGGATTGGAAGCAGCCAAGAAGTTAAACATAAAAAATTTGGAGTTTTACGGTGACGCTGAATTAATAGTAAAACAAGTAAACCGACAATACCAAGCCAAGCATCCCAGACTAAGGACGTACAGAAATTGCGCTTGGGATTTGATGGAGAATTTTTTCTCATCTATAAAAATCCGTTCTGTTCCTCGCATGGAAAATTTGCATGCTGACGCATTGGATAAGGCAGCCTCAACCTTTTCCCCTCCCACAAATGTTAAACTGAAATATCATATTGAAATCAGATATAAGCCCTCTATACCTGACAATGTCCGACACTGGCAGGTTTTTGAAGATGAAGAACAAATTCAGAAATTTCTCATAGCAATAGGCGAGTTCTCTGAGACCCATCCAGATCAAGAAAACCAAAACGACTTGACTTGGGTCATGTAAGAAGATGAAAATCCTGAAGCCTTCCGAGAAAAAATAGCGGATCACCGCATGTTGGTCCTCAAAAATAACCAAATCCCGAAAGGCTTAATTCCTTTAGAAAGACTTTTCAATCAGAATGACATACCTTTGAAGTCTATTTTGCAGCCCCAACCAGAAGAGGTGGAGGATTGTAATATAGGAACTGAGAAAGATTCCAGGATGGTAAAGATATCTAAATTTCTCCCTCTTAAGATGAAAGACCAGTATAGAGACTTACTTAGACAGTATAAAGACGTTTTCGCCTGGTCTTATGATGAGCTTCGAACATACGATACTTCTATAATTGAGCACAAGATACCTTTAAAACCCGGAGTCAAGCCTTTTAGGCAGAAACTCAGGCAGTTTAACCCCATTTTATTGCTCGTTATTGAAAAGGAAGTCAAGAAGCTTTTAGACGCGAAAATAATTGTGCCTTTAAGATACTCAGACTGGATAGCAAATTTGGTCCCTGTCAGAAAAAAGAGCGGAGAAATCAGACTGTGTGTAGATTTCCGGAACTTGAATAGGTCCTCTCTTAAATATAATTACCCACTCCCTAAAATGGACCACGTCCTTGAAAGGGTAGTTGGGGCGAATCGGATCTCTATGATAGATGGATTTTCTGGTTACAACCAAATAGCCATGAACGAGCAAGATAGGGAAAAGACCGCTTTTACCACACCATGGGGCACATTCATGTATGATAAAATGCCTTTTGGTTTGATGAATGCAGGGGCTACCTTCCAGCGCACCATGGACATCGCTTTCGTCGGAGAAAGAGATAAGTTCATAGTAATCTATCTCGACGATTTAACAGTTTTCTCTAAAACCGATGAAGAACATCTGATCCATTTAAAACAGACTTTCGAAAAATGCCGCAGGTATGGCCTATCTTTGAACCCAAAGAAATCAAATTTCGCCATGCAGGAAGGTAAACTCCTAGGGCATATCATCTTTAAATACGGAATCAAGATTGATCCTAAGAGAGTTGAAGAAATACAAACTATCAGTATTCCTAGAAACGTTAAAGAAATCCAGGCTTTCTTGGGAACAATAAATTTTTTACGAAGGTTCGTACCAAATTTCGCTGAGATTGTTAAATTGATCACAGGAATGCTGAAAAAGGATAGCAGAGTAAATTGGACCACTGAGGCTAAAGCATCATTCGAACATATTAAAAAAGTTATTAGCGAGGCACCTGTGTTAACAAGCCCAGATTACTTGAAAGATTTCCTCATCTTCTCATTTGCTTCTCAACATACTATCGCCACAGTGTTACTGCAAAAAGATGATGAAGGTTATGAGCGCCCAATCGCATTTTTTAGCAAGAGCCTTAGAGACGCCGAACTAAAATATGATATAATGGAAAAACAGGCGTACGCAATGGTGAAAGCGCTAAAGGCATTCATAACTTACGTTCTACATTAAAAAATTATCGCATATGTACCGACCAGTGCTGTGAAGGATATATTGGTATAGCCAGACATCGATGGAAAACGAGGGCACTGGTTCGCTAAGATACAAGAATTTGATCTGGAAATCAAGCCTACTAAATTGATAAAGGGAAAGGGTTTGGCCAAACTCTTGGCCGAATCGAACCTTAGAGATCTTGATATCAATTGCCTACAAGGGGAAGGCGAAGACACACATTTGCAAGAGCCAGATGACCAGACATATCCAAACAAGATTGAGGAGAAATTCATGTCGTCAAGCTGGTATAAGGATATAGTTTTCTATTTACTAAACCTGAAATGCCCAGATGGACTAACGCCAACCAAATGCAGAACTTTAAAAATCCATGCTGTAAAGTATTGTATTTTAGAAAATCAACTATACTGGAAGGATCCACTTGGGTTCTTACTGGTCTGTCTGGTCGAGTCGAAAACTCCGAGAGTTATAGAAGAATTTCATGAAGGAATTTGTGGAGGGCACCATGCCTGGAGACCCACGGCCTATAATATCCTAAGGGCTGGGTACTATTGGCCGAAATTATTCTCGGACGTCAATGCCAAAGTACGTGCCTATTACTCATGTCAAATATTCGCTGGCAAGCAGAAAATCCCTGCATTACCACTCGTTCCAGTCAAAACCGAAGCCCCGTTTCAACAATGGGGATTAGACTTTATAGGGGAAATCAACCCCCATTCCAGTGCTCAACATAAGTGGATCCTAACAGCCATAGATTATTTTACAAAGTGGGTGGAAGCAATTCCAACTAAAAGAGCAACAGATTCGGTGGTGATTGATTTCTTGGAAGATAACATTTTATCGAGATTCGGGTGTCCCCGAAAGATTGTTACCGACAACGCCCAGGCTTTCAAATCCATGACTATGATCGATTTCTGCCAAAAGTACAGTATTGTTCTCGGCCATTCCACTGCTTATTACCCTCAGGGAAATGGGCTGGATGAATCATCAAATAAGAGCCTGGTAAATGTGATAAAAAAGGTACTGAACGAAAACAAGAGATCCTGGCATGTACATTTGAAATACGCATTATGGGCAAACCGCATCAGCACTAAAAGATCCATCGGCATATCGCCGTTTCAGATGGTATATGGGACCGAGGTGGTTCTGCCCATAAACTTAGCATTGCCAGTAATGAAATTATGGCAAGATCAAAATGAAGAACCCAATCATGTGACTAGAAGAATTAACCAACTCATTGAGGTTCAACAGTTTAGAGTGGAGGTTGATGAGAAAGTACAAAAATACCAAGACTATATGAAAGCGTTGTTCGACCTTAAGGAGAAGGACAGAGAATTCCTCCCAGGTGACTTAGTGTTAAGATGGGATGCGAGAAGAGAAGAAGCCGCAAATCATGGCAAATTTGACCACCTTTGGTATGGACCATTCAAGATCTCGTCTCTAGAAGGAAAGAATTCTTTTCTTCTGGAAAATATTGATGGGGAAGTACTCAGCGCCCCCGTCAATGGGCGATATCTGAAACACTACATGACATGACCATAGTCGGATAGAAAATTGTTATATATGTATATATATATTTGTAAATAAATAAAGTTCATTATGAGTTTTTGTAGATATTGATGTTTTCTCAAATATTTACTTTCAATTTTTGGTTTTCCTTCTTAAATTTTCAACACATTTTCAAATAAGACTTGGGTTCTTTTTTGAAGGTTTCCAGCCTCAGGCGAAGATGACAGAAGAAATAATGTGCAGACCGGTGTGGATAATAGAACAACATAAATCAGGTGATACATAAGATAATTCATAGTCTACAAGGAAATCGAAAGACATAGGTGAGTTTTCTCGATACATATATCATGAAGGGCTTTTTAAAGAAATCTGAGGTAGTATTTTTTCAAATCAAAATGTAAAAGGTTAGATAACAGGACTAGTTTTGGCTCCACAGTCTTCATGCTAAATTTGAATGGTATGTTAAATCTAAATGCAGTCAGTCATAATTTTCCTTCCCAAATGCATTCGAAGACTAGTCCAGAACTGTTGTGACCTTTTTTGATATTACCCCTTTTTTCGATTGCTCCTTGGTTTTCTGTCTATATTTGGGCTTGATTTTAGTAAGTCACTATCTTCCTGAGTTTTTGAATGAGAGTTAAAGTTTTTTTTTTTCGTTTTAAACCTTGAATATTTTTTAACATACCTTAATGAGAAAGTTGGTCCTCACAACTACTTAATCTCCTGCTGAGCTAAAGGACGTTTATAGTAATCCTGACCTTTCTAGGTTTTTTTCAACAGCGTCGAAAAAAGCAAAGCTTGCTTGAACAGGATGTCCCTTAAAGTTTTATTCTTTCTCCCTTGTCTCCCTATGAACTAAAGGTCTTGAAAGGGTCAAAGAAAGGTTGATGCCGAGTAATCAAAATAATTTGACAGACCTCTGATAATAATATTTTACAGATCTCAGCCCTGATATAAACTGATTGCTCCCATCTTCGTGATTTAAAGGTAAAATATTAAGATAGGTGGTGAAAGGAAATTCAGAAATGATTTCCACCACCTGGTCTATTAAGACGATGAAAGGAAATTCAGAAATGATTGCCCTCATCTTAGCGTTTAAACGCATAAATTTTTCCGAAGTGGTGAAAAGAAATTCGGTGGAAAGGGGTCAGACAACTTCACCGGGGTACTGAACAGGCTCGCTGTCAGTGAAGCAATGTCTGGGAGATCTGTAAGGCTGTTATACATAAACATCAATATACTCCAGTAATCAACACTTTCTAGAAACCTGATCATTTCCCAAAATTCAAACGAGACTTCCCCATTTTAGATTATATAATATATCATTCTTTTCATGCAAGCTGAGAATAATAAGACCTGTTGAATGTCCTAGGATCGTTACGACTGTCTTAAAGCGCTCCCCAAACTTAGTAGCGAGAAAGAAGAAATTGCGAAGGTGACTTCATCTATGTTCGGAAAAAGCATTTGAGTTCGGAAAGCTTCTCGGTTATCAAGCGAAAGCTTTTTTCACCCTTTTCTGTCTTTTTCCCTGGATTTTTCCTTGATTTTAGCCTATGACTCCATTTTCCCAATTTTGGCACCTGGTCTACTGTTCTTCCTGCCTCGCAGGGAAGCGGGATCCATAGTTGGAGCCTATGTTGGAACCGCACTTGTTCTTTCACCCCACACGAATTTTCAAAGTCCGATACTTGAAATCTAAAGTTGTTTTTCTTCTCTTTCCGAACGTCATAAAACTTTCAAACCTTGTCGCATGAATAGCAATGCGTTTTTTCTTTCAATAAAGGTTCGTTTTTTCAAGAATGTTGCTCTCTTGTTTCATTTCGGGATGTCGCCAGTCGGGCGCTTCAAATATTTGAATTCACAAGTCCCGAGTCGCGAAACTGCGAACTCGCTCTTTCAAATTTTTCACCCAAGGCATTAACTATGGTAAACCATTTAACCCTCGACTAGGCATAGTCAGTATTTCGCGCCTCATCATTCGTCGAGGGAAAGTTTTTGTTCTTACACTCCCGATGGCCGAGAACGCGATAACTTTTGGGATGACCTTGGGTGATCACTAAAATTAAAAGACTAACCACGGTTAATCTTTGTTCTCGTTATATCGTCGGTCGGCATTTTCTTTCATAAAGTTGAGATATCCAAAACTCCGATTCACGAAGTTGCAACATAATTATAGCAAGATTAGTTAGCTTCTTAAATTAAGATTACCTTCTCTTAATTTGAGCCTAATTATCGTTGCATCGCGATATCGCGACCCGACATATCATTCTCCTAAAAAACTTGTCTTCGATTTCCCGAGTCACGATCTGGCGATTTAGTTAATTATATCATTAAGGATCCACTACATCACGACTATTGTTAATTAATGCTAAGATCGGAACTCGCAGTCTCACGAGTTGTGAAGTCAAAACGTTAAAGAGAAATTCACAAGATGACGAAAAGCGAGGAAATATCTAAGTCATTAAGATTTGAAATTTTAGAAAAATAATTTTAAAATGAGGTACGTCCCGTGCATCAAAGTTGGCACACTTTACAAGGGATTTACTTACTCTCCATGATCCGATGGCCTGTCAAAGCCGCCAAACATTGATGACATTAATGAGGATTTAGGGTAAATCCACGAACAAATAAAATCGGATTTATATATTTAATTTGGTTTTAATTCGCGACTTGACAGACTTGTTCCATAGGGTACAGTATTTTTCAAATATATACGAAGGTTTCATTCTATGCTATAAACATTTCTCTTAGCGCATAGAACTCACTTTTCGCCTAGAAAACTTATCCCCGCATGTATACACAGGTCTACTGCAGAAGAGCAAGACAACAAGCTTCAGCTATGGCACCAAAAAGAGCGGCAAAAGCAAACGTCGAGATTGTGGCACAAGGTCCGGACAACGTCTCAGACACTTCGCCCCGGTCGAGCGGCTCAGTATCCACCTGGTTGACTATTTCAGATATCCTGAAATCCGAGTTGGTAAATTGTTCGGACTCTGATGACTATAACTATGATATTGTGAAGGATGACCTGAACACCAGGTACAATACTATTGTTCAGTCGGGAATGCACCTGGTTGCCACAAGACCTCGGTTGCTCCAATATTACGATATGATCCGATGGGCATTGGATCACGTCAACTTAAACACCAGAACCTTTATAAATGACCAGGGGCACACGGTCGGTACTTTCAGACCAGAGCATATCTGGTCCATGTATAAACTCCCCGCAACTTTCGAATATACATATGGCAAAGAATTCCTGGAGGAATTCAAAAACAAGGAATGCAAAGAATTTGATAGAACCTTGCCAGGCTTTATAAAGGACTGGGTGTCGCGTTCCGTGACATTCTGAGTGAACGACAAGGGTGTGTATTCGATTTCTTGTATGTAGCGATGATGACTTGTCGGCTTTTTGGATGGGAGAATACTGCGCATTTTCAGGTCCAGTGGGTACCTCTCATCTATCGAGTGGCAGAAGGTTCTTCATTCAATTGGGCAAAAATGCTCTCTAATAGCTTGTTCAACAGGATCACCGAGTACCGAGAAAAAAGGGAAGCAGGGAGACCATCCGCATTTTTCATGTCCGCGTATGTCATGGACGCGATATGCTCCATGACACCTTTTCCTTTAATGAATTGGGCTTGGAGTCCATCCGAAGATAAAACTGTGCATGAGTACCACGATAAGTTGTGGGAAAACAATGCAAATGATTTTATTTATGAGATTTTTAACTGGGTGGTGGTGCCCCTGCATGTCCCCATTTTTGGTCTTTTTCCACCCCGCATCTCCGATAGCATGGCTGCGAATTTGAGCCATATCGCAGACTGGTATGTGGAAGAGGAATTCTCCTATTTGAGAGTATTCAGAGCTGTTGTTCCTCCTCTGGCGCTCCCACAATTTATCCCCGACAAACTGGCATGTCGCGAGGTCGCTCGCCAAACAGTGATCGGCGGCATGAGCAAAGAATTAAAAGCATCAGCAAAGAAGGTATGGTCGTCTTTTCCTATCCGGCTTAATTCTTATTCCTTGTTAGATTTTCGACATGCTAAGGCTGAGGCTGCAACATTAGAGGGCTTAAATTTGGCCTATATCGAGTATAAAAGGCATGATCCACAAAGGGTCATAAGTACTCATTTAGGAAATTGTGGTTTAAAGAGGTTCGAGCACGAAGACTCACCCTCGGATGATGTTTTCCAAGGGGCCAAATCCTATCCGGAAATACAATTCCGAATCAAATCCCTAGCAGCTGAAGACAGGGATTCTGTCTTAAAATTTCAGGCGAACAGGAAACGATGTCTCCCCGTGGTGCTGGGAGGCCTGGGACTCTCTAAATATAAATAAAAGGAGGCCGGAAGTTCTGCGGGGCAGTCTTCTAATCCCGAAAGACATCAGGAACAGAATCCCGAATAGGGAAAAAGTCCCGAGAGAGAGGAGAGTCCTGAGCAGGAAAAGAATCCAGAAAAGAAGAAGAGTCCTGTGAGGGAGGATAATCCCGAAACAGAAAAAGAGGTTACTGATCCTCCCAAGGAGCATGGTCCTGAGGTAGAAATAAAAGACACCGGCCCACCAAAAACTCAGAATCCGGAGGCAGGGACTAAGACCTTTGATCCCCCGAAAAAGCAAGATCCACTCAGCACACCAGCGAAAGCGACAAAATAGATCGGACAACCGATCACTTCTGTTACACCCTTGCAGTCAGCACAGGGAGGCATTAATGAGGGATGGATTTTCAGGGAGGAACTAAAACCTATAAGGGCAGAGGAACTCCCCCCTAATGATTTCTTCTTTGACAAAAAGAGGAAAGCTGTGGTGAAGCGAGAAATTTATCAGGAGGGAGAGTCCACAAATAAAAGATTCAAAGTGATGATCGATGGGATGAACAAGAAGAAAGATGAATTTGCCACTGAGATTGTAGGAACGCTGGGAGCGTATGCAACAACAAATCAATTCTCGGTCGAAATGTTAAAGAGGTAGCTCAAAGAAAAAAACCGCCTGATCAAGACCCTTGTGGCCAGGGTAACTTCAGCAGCAGAAAGCGCTAGAAGTCAAGTGAGCGGAGAAATCGAGTTGGCCCAATTTGCCGACAAGAAAGAGATTGGAGTCCTCAGGACTAAGCTCGAACAAGAAAATTCTACAATCCGGGATGGTCGGTTGCAATCGGGCCAGCTGAGAGATACGATTATGCAACTGCAAGATCAACTGGAGGTCGCAGAAAGCAGAGCAATTGACATTGATATCGTCAAAATCCGAGCAACTGATATTCGAAGCAGGGTTTCCTCTGCTCAACAGAGTCTGCTTAATAACGTAGGGGAGATTCGAGAAAACTACTCGTTAATACACCGAATCTCCGAGAATCTGATTAACAGAGAAAGAAATGCAGAAGCTGCACGGATTTCTTTTCAAGAGGCAGTTATAGCAACTAACAATAGGTTTTCAGGGCCACCTGGGCTCACCATTGCCGAACAGACTAGGGGCAATATCTTGTTAAAGAATTGGGAACAAATTATTGCTTCGAGCAAAGAGCAGGTTCAAAAAGTGACAGATTCGTTAGCAGAAGTCTGCAATGTCATGAATGGTGAGAAATTAGGAATGGAGATTGGAAGTGATGCAGAGGCGCTGAGACAGATAAATACAGATTGGATTTCTCTTGACATAAAGGAGAAAAATGAGAGGAATTCAGCAGAAATTTCCAGGATGAACAGGGTAGACTCGGCTCAAATCGACAAGCATTTGATTCAGCCTAGTGCACAACTCGACTCTCTTAAACTCGTCAATGAACAAATAGATGATAAACTTCCACAGCTGGCCCGAGAGTGCTATTTTGTTGAAGCCAGTTGTCAAGCCGAGCCTTCGCAGCTTGTGACCCAGTTTGTAGACAAGTGTATCATGTACACCGCATCCCTGCGAGGACAAGCGTCTAGCTCTTCTTGAAAATAGAATAAGTGAAATGGAGTTATTTCGTTCCTCCAGTTGTCAATGTAAAGACTTCACAGATTGTGTTTCAATTTTTAGACAGATGTATCATATGTATTTAATTTAAGCAAAAACAAGCACCTGGCACCTTTATGAGAACAGGTTCGGACAAATGGAGTAAGGTGACTCCTCTGAACCGAGGGGCAAATTTTGTATAAATACATCACCAAAAGAAGAAATAAGGGCTGGACTTTTTGGGTATCAATTGTAATAGAGTTTTTGCATGAAGAAAGTTAATACAAGCAAAACTTGGAGATTCCTAATTCCGTCACGACTGTGTTGCAAGTTTGTTCGTTGTGTTTTATTGTTTCTTTTCATTTTGCTCTACATAATTGATGTATGTCACTATAATTTAGTACCACCACTACTATAGTGAAAGGGATTTTTGTCTTTCTGTAATTTTCTCTTGTCTTTCCTCTGCACCAGCTTTAGCTGGTGTAAGACCAATTTACATTTACAGAATTGTATATTTTTTTACATCATATCAATTATGTCCATGTTGGTTTCTTCTTTTATGTATATGCGAGTTTTCTGTTCACTAGAATCTTGCGTTATTCATTGTTAAACGTTTTTTCTCTCATCTCGTATCCTTTTATAAAAATAACACAGTTACGGGAAAAGACCTTCTGTTGTGTTTTTATTTCATTCTTCCTGCAAAAAGTTTCTCCTCACTTTAACCAAATTGAACAGCGTTGAAACCACTCGTTAAATCCTTCTTTACTGGTGATGTTTTCTCAATGACTGTCCCTGTAGCTATTCAACCGAATATTCAACCTAGATTCTCTAATCAAAATCATATCACTTTAAGTATTTTCGATACGATACTCATAACTGCTAATACTCGGGAAGAAATTGAACATTCATGGGCAGCCATTGAACGAGACATAACTGCTCAAGAGCAGGAAGCTAGACGTCGGGAACGTAGAAACCTTCATTAGTTTCCTATACAGAAGGTAATTTATCCTCGTATACACCTTCACTTACCTTTGGATGGCTTGACACTGTACTCTAAGCCTTAGTACAGACTCAGGAACAACAGGCACTTCATCTCCTAGGGTTAGGTTTTTGGATGTATAGGAATTTTGACATTCCCGTTTATTGTAAAAAAGCCTTCATAGCCTCATTGTAATCATCTTCTTGCAAATGCAAGTAGCCATCACATCTCTTCTCAGAGATAAGCTGCCACCATTCTAGCGAGTCTTTCACTCTGTATTTTTACAGTCTCTGTACATTTATTTCATTAATAGAAATTGTGTATTACTGTATATCTATGTTTATGGTTGCATCTCTGATACATTTATTTTATATTATTGAATATCTGTGATATCTCTATTCATTTATTTATTATATCTCTGATCTCATTTCATGCCGACAATAATCCAAATCAGTGGTATCAGAGCAGGCTGCTCTTGATCGTTTTTTCAGTGCATGTCCCCGACGAGGTCCGAGTATAGAAAGTTGGGTCTCGAGCTTGTTTCTCTTGAATACAATCTCTCTCACACACCCAAGAAACCCTCAATGGCGGAAGAAAAGAAAAACGACGGAGCAGACGATCCTATCAATCTGTTGCTTGAGCAAGCTCTCACACGACAGAGGGACAAAATGATGGAGAATTTTTCCCACATCCTTCAACACCTGCCGATAGAATCAAAAGCATCTTCATCAAGTGGCCACTTTGGAGGCACCTCTCCTTTAAAGGTACAAGTTAACTTTGATATTCCTGTATTTGAAGGACAGATAGATGCAGAAGCCCTAGAAAAATGGTCAACTCTGCTAGAAGGTTATTTCTCTGTTCACAATTTTTCCGACAAAGAAAAGATCACCTTCGCACTCCTTAAAGCTCTCCCTCATGTCAAACATTGGTGGGAAACTTACTGGGAGCAAATTTCCACATAGGAGTCTGGAATATATGGGGCCGATTGTAAATTCTAACCTTGTACAATATCTACTGCAAACTGATATTCAGAAAAGAATAGAAAATATACAATGGAAAATACGAACATTACACAGAGATTTTTCACCTGGAAACCCAAACCGGGAAAACCAACATATATTATATTGATACATTGTGTTACATTGTTTACAATACAATATACATATAGGAGCCATCGACATCCAAAACCCTAACCCAATGACCTGGATTAGTCCAAAACCCTAATTCCTTAACCGGAAATAGAAAACCATCGGCAAAAACCATGTGCCGAAAACCACCTAATATCATGTGGTCCTGGAAATATGTCGGCCCGACGATAATATGTCGGCCCGAAACATTCTCGTGCAAAGAATATAACACATACCCAACATTCTCCCACTTGTTGTTTTCTTTGCACACAGGGGGTTACAGGGTTACATAGTCAACAATCCAGGGCAGCAATGCCCATGGATCCTCTACACCA